>JALBCR010002010.1:0-146131 GCA_030710515.1 Abscondita cerata
TGTTGTACTTCGTTCAGTTACGTATTGCTATACTTTTATTTTTTCAAAATATCTATTAATAGGCCAGTTTTATACGTCTATCTAAAATTCACAAACGAAAATACAGTATGTCTGTTAGACTTCTTGTTAATTACATAAATTCATCAACTACTTGTTATCATAATTTTATTTAAAGTATTTTATAAAGAAATAAATTTCATTCTTACAAATTCAAATAAAAAATTCTTCTGAACTATCTATCTCATAGAATTTAATCTTATTCTTATTTCATCTTTTTCTATCAGTACCTTCTTTAGAAACCATACATCTTATTTCTAATTTGTTAATTTCTAGTAACCTATCTGATATCGTAACTGATAATTTAATTAATTTACTTGAATTTTGTCTCAAAAATTAATTTTATTTATCAAGATAATGTTTATAAACAAGAACAAGGTTTACCAACAGGTTCACCTTAAACTGCAGAGAAGGTTGCAGAAATGTTTCAGCCAATTTTTTGAAGATTAATTATTAATTAGACGTTTCCCTTTTTTTTAAATAAAAGCTTTTATTTAAAAAAAAATCGCTGTGTTGCATAATGTTGCTTATTTGTACACACCAGTTACTTTGCTGTAGACAGTTCTCTTTTTATCTAGTGTTTTTAATCAATCTTTGGATATACGCCTCTTCTATATTTCTCTACTTCTTCCGGTCTTGGGCTATTGCTATTCATGTATTTCCCGCTACCAACATACCATCTCATAATAAGACGTCCTAATTTTCGTTTATTCCCCCATGATTTCCACTTCGTGGTGTTACGGTTTCATCTTTTTTGTTCCATTGTTGCAATATGTCTTTCCAGCACCACATTGCTTTTATTCTGCCCATCGTCCATTCTTGTATGTTTTCTTATCCACTCGATTGATTTCCTGTCTTTGAATTAAATATTTAATATTGCTCTTTCCATGCGACGTTGTTTCAGGGGTTTTATTTTTCTGTAGTTTTTGTATGGTGGTGTCTGTTAAGTAGTATGTATTTTACTTTACCGAATAAAGTTTATGCTAGTATTGTCCTTCGAATTAAGTCTGGTGTTTGCAAGTACTTGTTTATTCTTATGTTTTGTCTCAAATATATAAACTGTTCTACTTTATCTATTCTTGTTCTACCTAGAATGACAGGTTGGTTGTTATGTTGTGTAGATTTTTGGTTTTGTTTATATTGATTGCCAGACCTATATCTTCAGATTTTGTCTTAATATTTTTATCATTTTTTCCAGTTATTTTAGGTCTTCTTGTATTAATGTTACATTATCTACATTATTAGATTGTTTAGTTTTTGTTCTTCAATGATGATGTCGTACGTTTCCTATTTTAGTTACTGAAAGATATTCTCCAGCACCAGATTAAATAATTTTGGTGATATTCAATCACCTTCTCTCATACAACTACTTGCTAAGTTTTTGTAAATATTCTAAAATTACGTGTTGCTTGTTTGTATGTTTTCAATTAGCTCGATATATCCTAAATCCACCCTACAGCTTTTGCAACGTTTTGAGTATTGCCATATCTCGATCGAATCTAAGGGCTTATTATAATCAATAAATGTTAGATGTGGTTCTCTGTTGTACTCTAATGATTTTTTAATGGTGTTGGGGAGGGATTAAATATGATTGAAGGTGTTATATTGTTTTCTAAAACCAACTTGTTCTGTATTGTGGTAAAAAATTCAAATTTGTTGGTTAGTCTTGTGCTGACTAATTTGGTCAGTAATTTGTATGTCTGACATAGGAGTCTTATTAGTCTATAACATTTTTAAAAAAATTTTTATTATTATATCAGTTAGTACTTTATTAATTCAGATATTATTCTATCTTCCCCAGGAGCTCGATTTAATTTTATTTTTTTATCGTCTTTTTAATTTCATGTTTCAATAGCTTTTTGTTACTTTTAGAATTTCCGTTCGGTTGTGTGTTATAGTACTATATACTATATTCGTCACCACACTATACAGGTTTATACAGAACTTCTGCGGCACCATACATAACACTTACATCACAACACAATATTTAAAATGTACCATACGAATAAATAAATAAATAGTACTGTCGTCCTTTTTTATTTGGTTTATAATATTTTTGTTTGTAAGTTTTAAAAACTAAATGGAACGGTAAAAAAAGATAATAAATAAAATAGAAAACATAAATAAGAGCGAGAGATAATCTAACTAGAAGGATATTACATAATGATATATAATGTGTATCAGTAAGTCAATGAGCAAAAGGAGTTGTAGGATGCATTATAAAACAAAACCGGCTAAACAACATTTACAAATGGTCATGTATGAATGAGATATTAATGGCCGTGGAACAGTGGGAAGGCCAACACAAATTAACAATAATAGCAATCTATGAGCCACATAAAAATGCGCAGCAGTTGTATTAGGTAAATATGGAGAAGAGAAAAGAAATAACACCTGAAATAAAATAATTAATGTTTGCAGAGAAAACCAATTATTGTTACAAACTCATTTTACGAACATAAAGAGATACATCAATACTAGGAAAGTTAAAAATAAATTAATAAACGTTAGGGTAAGAAGAGGCCCTGAAATATAAGAAATCAAAATGGAAATATTACCTGAGTAAAAAATACAAAAAACATACCAACAATATAAAGGTAAAGGAAGAAAGTCAAAGATATATTTAATAGCAGCTAAAGGAGAAGTGATGGGAGAACTTTAAGCATAAAATGGAAAGTAACAAACAAAAAAATCAGAAATTATTCTATAGAGTTCTTAAGTGTTGTGGAATAAACAAAGTACAGATACTACATCAAATTAAAACAAAAAAAAACATATACTATAAAACACGGAAATAAACGTGATCAGAACATGGAAAGAACATTTTCAAGATATGCTAACCAAAAATGAGATCATAACACAAAACACAATGGAAAACGAAGAAAAAGAGTTAAGAAAAGAACATAAAGAAGTAACAAAAGAAAAACCCGCAAGAGAAGGACTACAGAAAACCATAAAGGATATAAAAAATGGAAAAGCACCGGGTTATAACGGAATAGTGGCAGAAATGAATTACCCAAGAATAAGATTAATTAGCACAGAATCTATAATGTATGAAAAGGATTCTAGAACAAAAAATAAGGAAGAAAATAGACTCTAACAAAGCGGCTTTTGAAAAGGACACAACATACAAGATCACATATTCAGTAATAGTGAAAATAAGAAAACAAAATAAGCAGACATATCTTATATTTATCGACCTAGAAAAGACTTTTGACAGGGCACCAAGTGACGAGATTTGGAAAAGTTTAAAAAGAAAAGGAGAGAAAATTAATCAAATCAACTAAAAATATTTACAAAAACTGTAGAAATAAAGTACGCGCAATTAGAAGAGTTTAGAACAAGTAGTATTCTGCAACAGGGTGGAGTATAAAGCCCGTTACTATTTATATAATAAATTATGGACAACTTTATTAAAACATGTAGAGGAAAGTTACGTATTCAAACATTGGATATAAGAAATTAGAAAGGATAAACATTTTAGAATATGCTTTTTGCAGATGATGTGGTGATTTTGCACCAAAGAAAAATGCCTACCGAGAAACTTTGAAATATGGCAAGAGAGTTTAAAAAAGTACAACATGAAAATAAATAAGTGAAATGTGTATCTAACGACATCTGGTGTAAACCAGGGACACGTGTGAATAGTAACAAACTAAGCAATGCCAACAGATAACTGTAACGACGATGAATGTGTTTAATTGCACATTGTTATCTAAGCGATAAGCGAAAGAGATTATGAAGAAAACAAAGATCATGTGGTATAAATCAATATACTTACCAACGTTGATATGCTATAATAGTTGCAAGAGTAACAAACAATTAAAACATTTGGATTTCTTTTGTTGTGTGATAAGAAGCTAAATAGTTGCAATGCTTAAAACAGATAGGTAAAGATTTTATAGGAAACAAAAAAAGGCTCAAATAGAACAAGAATAAGGCTACGAAAAAACGTAGAGGATAGGAATTGAAGAGCTGTAGCAGAAAAGGAAAACTACGTGCTAAGAAGCAGAAGTTAGTGTGCTGTTGGTAACCTTTTTAGTATTTTTTAAAAATATCTGTAAATATACAGGGTATTCCATATCTCCTGGACAGCAACTGAATTTCTCATTTTAAATAGAACATTGTATATGTTTTTTTGAAATTCGGAAAGAGCACAAAAATTTTTGTCAAAAACATATATCGCATGTATACTAAACCGTAGGTATGGGAAATATTAATAATAATAATTTATTTCCAACGAATAAGTTCAAGGAAAGAAAAAAAACATATAGTAAGGAATAAATCAAAGATTCGTTTACAAATTAAAACTGAAATCCGTTGCTAAATTAAACACTGAAAACTGATTTTGCAATACCAACCGACATTACCCAAGATTATATGTGACTAAACTAAATTAAACTTAACTTAAAAGGCACGAATACACAAGAACAGAAAAATAAAATCATTAAATCCTAAAGAAATAAAAAATATCATCCCACTTGTTAAATTTGCCACTTTAGTAGCAAACAAAAATATGGGATCAGCGCAATTCAATTCAAAAACAATATAAAACCGGTTAGGGAATGCGCAAGCTTGCATTGCCGGGATGAACCAAAGAACTGCTTATTTCTACAAGCAAATTTAGAAAAAAAAAATTTACCTTTGTTCGAAAAATTTGACTGGACTTGTAAAATTTTTTAAAATTTTCTGGAGCCGATTTGACCCTTTGCCGATGAGATAGACAAAAAATGATCGAAGCAAAAATGTCTTAGATTTACGATGTTCTATAGGAATCCGAAAGAAAATTTTCAAAAATGTCAACAGGAAAAAAGTTACGGACATCCAGACAGACAGACGAAGACAGAACTTTGTAATTCATAAGATGAACTTTTGTTCATCAAAAATATTTTTTACAACTAACACAGCGTTAACCAAGAACATGCAATAACCCACAAACACGATTTTGAGTTTAATGCTCCCATAATTAAAAAATTAATTTAAATGAACGACTATTAATAATAAATAAAAAAAAGACACAAGAAATAAAAAATATTATCATTGTTTGTTTGTACTTCAATGAATAATATTTATGTTTAATATATAAAAAAATTTTATTGTAAAAATCTAATATTTATGTCTGTGTGTAGTCATTATATATTTATATATTATTATAGTAATTTTTTATTACTTAACTTATAAATAATACATGATTTTTTAAACACATGACCCATAAATATTTAAATAATTAATGTTATATTTTATGTTCTTATTTACCTTTTATAATGTTTACACACTTAATTAATATTGATTACATATGAATACTAAGGTGGGTAATGGTTGACATGTTTAAGTTTTAGTGGTTTTTTTAAACCTTAAAGCAAATGCTGCCATGACGAACCAATCCACAATTGTACACGGTTTCATCACCACACTATACATGTTTATACTGATCTTCTGGGGCGCCATACATAACACTTATATGATAATACAATATTGAAAATTTATAATAAGAATAAATAAATATATAAAATTATTAAATGTAATTATATAAGTAGACATAAATCGTAGCTATGACAACTGCGTAAAGTCTGGAAGAACTTCTGCATATTGAATAATGGCATTTATTTTTTGGCATAACATTAAGTACAAAGGGATTGTCTAACTTTGCAATTAAAACTGATTGGAAAATAATATATCAAGTGTTACATTTATTACGTCACATTTAGTTAGCTTTAAACAGAGAAAAACTTTTTCAAATAATAATTTTTTTGATATTATTTTGCTTTTCTCTGAGAACTTTCCGGCCTATGTCTATTCTGTTTTTCTTTATTAGCTTTTAGTTTTTTTGGTGTATTTATTTATTTTTAACGTACCATTTTGTGGTGACTTTTCAGTAGGATTTTAGTTCAATAGATGACGTTGTCAAGGTAGTCAAGCGTACATACGCCTCTTGCCACGCAGGTTAAAGAAACGCAGTAAATCAAATAACGAATATAATTTAAAAGAAGATAACACAGGAATAAAATACATAATAGACAAGTAAACTAGTAAACTAATATTAAAAACTGAATTTGTAGGATAAAAGAAATAAACGTGGAAAAATTTAGTTCACCTAGTTAATTGATTATTATACGTGTACGACGAGGAAGTTTGGTTGCCTATAATTAGGAGAAAATTTATTAATGAATAATAAAAATTATAAGAACAGAATATCTAGTACTGGTTCAATTGAAGAATTTTTGAAGAGAAAAGAACGAAAAATCAAACAGAAAAACAACCGGAAGAGGAAAGATTACAAGAAATTTTCAAAAAAAGAGCAAAAGTAACACAAAGCTCACCAATAAAACAAATTACAACCGGAAATCAAACAAATATGGAAAACGTAATAGCGGCGATTAGAGAGCTCAGAAACGATGTTAATTGAAGAAAATTTGAAAAAAAAAAGGTAGAGAGGCTCCGAAAGGATAATATAATTATTAAAAATGTCGAATGGAAAGAAGAAGGACTAAAACAGCAAGTAGAACAAGTTCTGAAAACACACATAGGTGTAAAGGTTAGAATAGAAAAGCATGGCATATAGGAAAAAAAGGGGAAAAGAGTGTAGTGGTGGTAAAGATGGATTCATTTGAAGACAAAATTACGGTACTCAAGAATAAATACAAATTAGGAAGAAAACCGATATTTATTGACAACGATCTAACGAAAAAGGAACAAAAGATTCAGGCGGAAATTAGAAAAAGGCAAGAAGAAGAAAAGGAGAAGGGAAATACGGTAAAAATAGGTTATAAATGCTTAACGATAAATGGAATAAGATATGAGAAGCAACAAATGAAGGAAAACTAGTACCAAAAAAACTAACAGAAAAACAAATTGACATGGAATATTAATAGTATAAAAGGAAAAGAAATAGAATTAGAGGAAGAATTTGAAGAAATGGGAGTAGATATATTAGGAATAACAGAAACGAAGAAAAAGGGAAAGGGGATAGAAAAATTAAAAAATGACAATATAATAATTTACAGTGGAGTAGAAAAAGAAACGAGCAGCAGCCGGAGTGGGATGTATAATCAAGAAAGATCTAGAAGATCAAATTAAAGATTGGAAAGCGTACAATGAGCGTATATTGGCAGCCGAACTTTTAGATGCGGTAACAAAGAGTAGGAAGACGGTGGTGGTAATATACGGACCAAATGAAGACGACAAGAAAGAAAATAAAGACAAAATTTGGAACAATCTAACAGAAATTATAGGACAAGTAAAAAGGAAAAATGTATATAATAGGCGACTTCAACAGCAGAGTCAGTAAAAGTGATGAGAAATACAAAGAGATATCAGGAAAATATGGAGAAGCATTTAGAAATAGTAATGGAAGAAGAATGTTAGATTTTTGCATTGTAAATGATTTAATAATAACGAATCAATTTTTTTGCACACAAAGAAATTCATAAATTTACAAGAGAGATGAGAAATAGGAATGAAAGATCTTTAATTGACTATATATTAATAGAAAGAAAAGACAGAGGGACGGTAATGGATTCGAAGGTGAAAAGAGGTCTGAATTGGTAGCGATCATTATCTGGTAATGGCTAAAATCAGAGAAATAAACATCAAAAAAGGAAAACGCAGAAGAATACAGAAAATAAGGAAATGGTACAGTTTGAATCAATTAAATATTACAAATTAAGGGACAAACAAGTAGCAGATAAATACGAAGAAACTATAAGTAAGAAACTGGAAGGATACGAAAACCAAATAATGAAGAAAAGTGTTGAAAGCGGATGGAGATATTTTAAGAACATAGTGATAAATGCAGCAGAAGAGATATGCAGGGAAGCAAGGAAGAAAAATAATAAGAAACACACATCATAGTGGACAAAGGAAATTTAAATTCAAATTAAGAAAAAGAAAGAAGCATGGAAAAGTTACTTATTGTACAAAACTGGAGAAAAATACAAGAAATATAAACAAGAACGAGAAACGACTAAACAACTGGTCAAAAATGCGAAAGAAGAACAATGGAAAACTTTTGGAGAAAAAATGGAAAAAGATTCAAAAGGAAACCAAAATTATCCTATAGAACATTAAGAACTTTAGGCACAGAGAAAACACTAAACACAAAAATAATAAAAGGAAAAAACGGAGAAATTATAACAGAAGAAAAAAAATACTGGAAAGATGGAAAGAACACTTTGAAGAATTACTAAATGATCCACAAAAAGGAAGAAGATATTGAAAATGTTGAAATAACAAAAGAGACAGAGGAACAAGAGATAAGGATGGAAAAACTTGAAGAAGTAATAAAAGATCTAAAATACGTGAAAGCGGCTGGGTGCGACAGACTAACGACGGAAATGATGAAGAGTATAGGACAAAGGCAGAGAAACACTACTAAGTATTTACAACACAGTGTGGGTAGATGAAGAAGTACCAAAAGATTGGACGACAGCGTTAATAGTACTAATTCACAAAGAAGGAGATAAAAAAGAGTGTAATAATTATAGAGGGTAACACTTCTAAGTATATGTATGAAAATTTTAGAAAAATAATAGAAAAAAGGATTAGAATGGTAACTGAAGAGACAATGGAAGATGAACAAAGTGGATTCAGAAGAGGAAGAAGCGCACAGGACTACATATTCAAAATAAAACAAGTAACAGAGAAAGCAAGAAAAGAAAAAAGGATGATATATTTGGTATTTTTGAATCTAGAGAAAGCGTTTGATGCGGTACGCAGAAGCACAGTGTGGAGGCTGCTAAAAGAAAGACAAGTAAGCACGAAGCTTATAAAAATAATCCAAATTATTTACGAAAATGGCCAAAACGCAATTGTGAGAGATAATAAAATATCTAAAAACATTCAAAACAAATATAGGATTAAGACAAGGCGGAAGCTTAAGTCCGCTGCTGTTTATAATATTTATGGACGAAATAATTAAAAAGTGTAAGAAAAAGTGAATAAAATGACAATTGGGTATTTAAAAATGCAAAGAGTCAAGGTATCGGAGGGAATATACGCGGATGACGTCGTATTGATAGCGGAAAGTGAAAAAGATTTACAAATAAATTTAAATAGTTGAATTTAGTATTGAAAGAGAATAGAATGAAAATTAATAAATGTAAAACAAAGGTAATGACAATCGAAGAAGAAAAAGTAAACATGAAAATTGAGATTGAAGGAGAAAGAATTGAACAAGTAAGTAACTTCCAGTATTTAGGAGAAGTATTGGACGAAAAAGGAACTGAGGAAGCAAATGTCAACAACCGAATTAAGAAGGCAAATGGACTGTTCTATGCATTAAAAAATAATTTTCTGAGTAAGAGGGAGGTTTCAGTGGAAACGAAAACAAAAATATTCAAATCGATTTTTAGACCAATATTAACGTACAGTAGCGAGTCGTGAGTATTGACAGAGCAGCAGAAAAGTAAGATTCAAGCAGTCGAAATGAGGTACCTAAGAAAAATAAAAAGTATTACAAGAAGAGTTAGACTAAGAAAACACAGACATAAGAAAGGAACTGGAAGTAGAAAGTACAATAGAATTTATAGAGAATGTAGTGATACATGCATGACAAAATTTCAAAACAAGTCACGAGTATCAGAGGTGACAACTAACCCATTTCGTAGTACATAAATTAGAAGTCAGTAACCCACTCCAAAAATAAAGTCAATAAAATTTGTGATCGTCAAATAAATAAAATGGAAAAGGATCCTACGTTGTGATTATTTTTAATTTCTCTACAAGATTTGGATAGATTCGGATTGAATAAGAACTGATTCACTTTGGATAATGTATTATAAACCAATAAATTAAAATAAAACTCACATGCAAACCACAATAACATTTAATATTTAATTCCTGCATAGGCTGCTTACAAAAGGAAAACCTGAAAAGTACATTGGACATACACAAATAACACACAAATCGCAAAGGCATAACACATAAAACGTTAATAATCAAAATATTAACCAAATCAAATGAAACACTGCAACAAGATATGTTCATCATATTTCAATTCTTATGGGATAAATAATAATTAAATAGCCTCATGACTTCGATTGTCGAATGTTAGTAAAAACACAGAAAAAACAAAAAAACAACACATTGCATATACATAATAAATATCATATCAAATAAAATCAAGATCATAAATCAATAACCTCTGCTTTAGTATTCTTTGTATCAGCAGGTAAATAATAAGATCAATGTCAATAAATGTCATAGTAAAAGTTTCATGTTAAATTTAGAGAGAGAGAGATAAGCTACTCCACTTGCATCAAACCAGCTAGGACATAGTCAACCAACGGTTGTTGCCAGGCGGCTTGAACCGCTCCCTTTCTGACGAACACTCCCCAACGTTTGTTAAATCAAAAATATCAAATAATTCCACGGTGGAGGTGTACAAGCTACTCCACTTGCAACAAACCAGGTAGGACAATTAAGTCAACCAACGGTCGTTACCAGGCGGCTTAAAATACACCCATCCGATTCGAACTAAATCAATATATCAAAAAAACAACATCGATAAGAGCCTTCATTCAAAAACGTTCCCCAACTTGTAAAAGTTAAGTACAAACGAATTCATGAGTAAGGTATCGTTCACATCCAGTTAAACTAAATCAATGCAGACACAAAAAATAAGAATCAACGCACGAATACACGAAGCTTTCGCTTACATTTACTAAGTTAGCTTAAGAAGTTCTCATTGAACATTACTTTACAATCACTCATGGTAAAACTGCACACAAACATAATAAACTGTCTAGTAACTTCTTAAGTTGAAGTTGACACAACAATTTCGTATACACGTTAATTTTCCGTATACGCAAGTGTTAGCGGAATGGTGCTAAACATTTGCCAATTCTTAATTTTACGTACGTTAATTCAATTCAAATAGATGTAAACGACCCTTAAAACAAACGATTTAAAACAAATAATAATTTAGTAACTTTCCACATCTTGTTGCATTGTTAAAAAAAATCCCCTTCATATGTTCTAAAATAGACTGAAAACGCCCAAATTTAACTTATATTTTATCTATTGTTTCCCATAGCAATATATATGAACTCGATTTACATTAAACCTTAATAAAAAAAACATTTGATAAATTGGTGACGAACGCTTCATGAGGGCATTTTACAAAAAGAAAATACGCGCTAGACAATTCTCTACGTAATAAATTTTCAGACAAAGAAACTACATTAGCGGTTCCTAATTAGTTAATTTTTCTATAATTGTGGTTTAAACAATCGTAAAAGGTAAAACTAAAAACGTGCAAAAGGGCAAACTTAAATCTGGTTCAAAATAAAGCATCCCCAAAATTAATCTAAACATATATTGTACATACCTCTAGTAACACGTTACAAGGTTTACACACAAGTGTACCTGCCTCGCCCTTATTTCATTAGTTCAAACAAAAAAAAATGAAGGCCGAGAATTCTTTCCGATATATTTCGAGAGCAAAAGCGTACAAAAACTAGCGGTTTAATGTGTCGTCTACGTTTTAGGGTAATTATACATAATTTTTTTTATTATTATTTAATTTTTAAGTCTGGAACTCTACAAGAAGAAGAAACTGTCGTGGTGGGGTCATCTTGTAACAATAAACGAAGAGGTACCAGTAAATAAGATATGGAAGACAAAAATAATGAAAAACAGAAAAAGAGGAAGACCAAAAAAGAACATGGAATGGAGAAGTGGGAAGAATACTAGAAGAAAAAGGAAAAACGTGGAAAAAAAGCAGAGGATATGGCATGCAATAAGAAAGAATGGAAGATTTGTAAATTTAAATATGTAATTATATTAAATATAATATTTATATCCTACACCGAAAGGTAAAAGGATAATCTGATTATATATAGTGACACAATTCATAATATGTTTATATAATGCTATAACCAAGTCTATTTTGTTCTTTGTTCTGACATTTGAAGGTGTTTCAAGTTTCTTTTATTTTTTTTTTTAAAACGTGTTTACTATAAATAAAGATTGTTGACTAATCTGGTACTTCTTGGCACCCTAATGTTGCTTAGAACATTTACTGTTGCCGTGGTAATCTGCTTTCAACTTGCAAGGGACTGAGGGCTTTTTTGTTTCTTGTTCTACTCATGTATTTCATTAATTTACACTAAGTATATATTTTTATACTACGAGAATTGCAATTCAAGTGATCGAAAACGACCTTACTTCTAAATGGTGTATTTGATTTTGTGCGATAACTCCAGAGGCCTTCGTCCTGCGATTTTGATTTAAGATCAATTGATTAAAATAAGAAATCAATTAATTAAATCGTTCTTGATAGATCGTCTAAGCATCGTTTCCATAACGATAGAAATGTCAATTCAAAATCTAAATTAGCGTGAGGGAAATCGTGAGCAAAAGTAAATGAACAAAGGGGAACCTTCACCAACTAGTAACTTCGATACCAGCCACTTTCCTATTAGCAAAATATTTTACAGGTGTATGTTTAGTATCAGAATAAAATTGTAAATAGTACATACACATATTACAATTAATATTGCTATAAAAAAAAGGTTTATAGGTCGATTTTAAAAAATCAAATCTTTAGCGAATGCATCTTTTTAAAATGGTCGTAAAAGAATATATCCATCAAATTTATTACCTCTTAAATTACTTTTTAAAAAGCTTTTCTTATAAAAATCAAAAGAAGTTAAGTTTATTTAAACTTAGAGTTGACTTAAACACATTATTTTGAAGCACTATAAAGTTACGAACGTTTTATTTAAATTGAAATGTTATCTATATTGGGAGCGATAAATACCAATATTAGATGAACATTTTAGGATAGTTAATAAAGCTATAAGTAAACTGTGTAAGCAAAATCTTTAGTAACGACTAAAGTAAAGGTTTTTACGGTTTATTCGATAGAAATAAAAATTTTATGGTCGATAGAGTAAAAGCGGCGTATTTTATAGACAGCTTTTGTATATATCATAAATAATTAATAGCGGTGTGAGATAATATTCAAAATATTATTATACAAATTTGTTTTAACTTTGAATTAATGAAAATATTGTTAATGTGTCAATCTCAATAAAAAATGAACCTTTGTAAATTCATAAATTGTACATAACAACGTTCGCATGTTGGGTAAGTATTATACGAAAATGTAGAACGGATTTGCCCTTATAAAGGTTTGTAAGTTTAAATGATAAATTATAAGGATAATAGATGAACTTGTAGGAAATTATAATTTATGAATGATCTCAATTTTCCATTTGTAATGTATTCCCAAAAGGTTAGATATGCTAATTTTAAGATTTATGATACATTATTTTATTACGTAAATTGTGTAACGTGTGGTAAATACTAAAATAAATTATGTACACAAAATGCAGTATCAAAACGCTTATCTTGATTTATACAAACAGTTCAAAAGTTTCAACATTGTATTTAGAAAAGAAGTAAATCATAAGGAAATAAGTAAAAATCAAGATAAAGTTAATAATTTATTCACACAAAGACTTCGAACACAAAGATCGACATTTTCACCGTTAGTATCTGCCAAATCATTTTTTTTATTTTACAAAATATTATCTTTTTAAATTATTAATATAGACGTTCAATATTAAATGAAAGGGGTGAAAACTGAACGTAGAAACGTATGTATTTTAGATCCTTTGTGAAAATTTCCTTTTAAGGATTTTAATCCATTTATTCTATGATGAATAGATTCATGATGAAATGAGTGTATGTGTGTTCAGCTTGCAGTATTTAATATTTAAATCAATTGTAAAATTAATCTCCTCATCAAGGAAATATAAATGGTATAGTAAATGCATATTAATTTATAATCTATAAATATATTAGGGAATAACTGACTGATACATCCAAATCAACTGCCTCGATTAATAATATTATAAATATAACTTAATTTTGTCAACAGTTTATATACAGTGTGACAAGTAAAGTACGTATTATATAAAATTGTTTTTGTTGAGAACTTTATTTAAAAATTGATGCTGGCATAAATTTGTGCTTCATTCAAGATTTATCTCGAGCAAGTGGGTACCAGGGAAACGTGAAAGAACTTCTATTTATTATAAAAATAAATTACCCTGAGGTCAACCTTTCGGTCGTCCGTCTGAACCACGTGTACAAATTATTTCAAAAACTACTGGTCCCCATTCAAGTTAATTAATTTTGATTTTTTTCCAATTTTTTAAGGTTTTGAACATAATCGGGATGTGTTATCGTTAACCACGTGATTTTGATTACAATCCTTATTAGAGTATAAACGAAACATGAACCAAACTAGAACTAAGAATTACATTAAAAGGGTTTTAATTTTATTTTCCTATAATGCTGAGGAAAGTTAAAAAAAGTATAAAAACATTGACTTTTGTGAGTGTATGTCAGATACAAAATTTCACGCCCTTTATTAACCCATTTTTAGTTACTCAACTGTTTGCTATGGCGTAACAGATTATACTATAGACTTTTATTCTATGGCAGCATCCACGATTCGAAACGATTGTTTGTAATAAACCTTCAACCTTTTCTATAGTGTTTGAATTCATAATCTGTAAGAATCGACAGCTTTTATCGGTGTCCCTTTAGTTACGCAAGTTAAACTTATGATCCAAGAGTTATAAAAATTAAAACTTAATTGGGCTGAGGACGTTCCTTTAAATGTATTGCAAAGATGGGAAATCTTTGTGTGTAGCTGGGCCCAGACTCCAACTCTGGACCTATCGCGCTGTATAATTTCCGCTGTTGTCTACATGGTTTGAACTACACGGTTTCCTTTTCATCCGAACATTGTGTTGTCAAAAATTCAAATCTCGACATTTTGTTTATACGATTCGATAGTATTGAGAGTAGCAATTCCTGTTTGAATATTAATAAAACGAATCCTGTTTTGTTACAAAAAAAAATTACCTAACTTTTTTTCGATCACGTCCATTGCGAATTTCTACATTGCCGCCCTTCACAGCTGCTTGCTTTACTGGGGCAGTCCTTTTGGTTTACTTCAGAGCAAAACCTAATACGCATGTTTAGTGATAATGCTACTCATTTTACTGCCGCTGCTGACAAATTACGTATTTTATGTAATGAGTTTCGTTAACCTCATAGTTCCTTTTAGAGATCTTCTGAGAGTGTGACTGCTTCACATTTTGGTGGCATGTAAAAAGCGACCGCACGTTGTTTTAAATAATTTTCCGTCGACCGTGCATTTATGACCTAGTTTAACGTAAACAAAATACAAAATAATCCCTATTAATGAAAAAATTCCTATTAATGAACGATTTGAGTATAGGCAACTAAGCATACATGTGTATACCTAAAGTTGCCATTTTATGTCGTCAATCAAATACAATTTGAAAATGTAAATAAAAAGTCGGTCATAATTTGTACCAAAGCAAATTTTAATAATAACGAATCAACATTAATTTACAGTTGTAATAAATCTTCAATTTGTTCACACAAACTTTGAGACATTTTTGTATTGTATACAACATTCCGATGATTAACGTTTAACAATGTTTAGCTCATATATTTTACAAACTATTGTCTCACACAGTTCTTCAATATTGTTTACACATTGTTCAAAAAAAGTAATGGCCCGATAAACATTTCGACTCCTAAAAATATCTTTTGTAAGTGTAGCTGAACCACTTTAAGAAAATGTTTTTTTTTATAAACTCTACATGAGCATGTTGTGTGAAATAACATTAAAGTGAAATCAAGCTTTATCATTAAAGAATCTTAAGCTGGAATACACAATAGCAATATGAATAAATATCTTTGTTTGGTATGATGTGACAAGTCATTATCAAAAGTTCAACTTGTTTACAGGCAATATAGAGATGTACTTGGGCTTTTTGTATCATTTATCAAACATCGTCAACCATTTCTGGTTCGGTTTTTGTAGGCGCATCACTATTTTGAATAAGCACCAATCCGTTCTCACAAAAAGATTTATACACTTTGTTTCGCTGTAATGAAAACTATTCTGTTTTGACGCAACCATTGGAATTTAGTACCTCAATTCTCCATCAACTTAGTGACCTTAATAAAAATACTGTTGTCAAATAGCCATACAAAAGACAAAAAAGCAAAGAATAATCAAATACAAAGCTCACAAAAAAGTAAAAACAATGAAGTTAGGTTATGTTATACAATTAAAAAATTGTGGTGAGTTCACAAAACGGTACTTTTAAAAGTGCGTGCACAATAGCATATCTTTTCTAAAATGTTAAATTATAATTTTATTAAAATTACAAAGTACGGTCGACGGAAAAGTTGTGTAACTAACTCTTGAATTAAACGGCGATTAACAATCTCAAACATTAACGTGCTCGCTTCGCTCACGCGTTAAAATATCTCGATTGTTATTTGCCCTGATTAATACACTCGTTTGTTAAATAACTATTATTTTCCGTCAACCGTGCGTTTATGGATTACATTAATGCAAACAAAATTGATCGTACATATTTGTAAATCGAGTTGGCATTTCGCCAATATCTGTTAATGAAGTTCAACATGAAAACATAAATAAAAAATCTATCGTAATTTGTAGCAAAGAAATTTTAATAATAACAAATCGACATTAATCTACAGTTATAACAAATGCTGAATTGTTTACACTTCGAGACATTTTTATACTGTACGCGGCATTCGGATAATAACGTTTAATAACATTTAAAGATGTTCAGTTTATCAATGTTACAGTCACAGTTCTTCAATATTTTTTACTCATTATTCAAAAGTTAAATTCTTCAAGTAGGGTTGTAAGAGCAAATCAAAGAAAAGTAATGACCCCTTGCACACGGTAAGTATATGAATGAATATCTTTCTTCGGTATGATGTGACAAGTCATTATAGAAAGTTCAATTTGTTACAACCAACATAGAAATGTGCTTGAGTTTCGTCCATGATTTATCAAAGATTGTTAACAATTTCTGATGTTATCTTTGTATGTGGGCCATTATTTTAAAGCACCAATCCGTTCTCACAAAAAATTTAATACACCTTGTTTTGCCATCAACTTATTAAAATACTGTTTTCAAATATCCATAGAAAAGACGAAAAGGTAAAAAAATTACCAAAAACAAAGCTCACAAAAAAGTAGAAACGAGGAAGTTAGGTTATGTTATTTATTTTTAAAATTGTAGGGAGTTCACAAAACGTGCTTTTCAAAGATGCGTTCACAATAGCGTACCTTCTCTAGAGTTATTAAAATACAATTTTATTGAAATTACAAAAGACTGTCGACGGAGAAGTATAGTAACTAACTCGTGAATTAAAGAGCGATTAACAATCTCAAACACCTAGACTGTTAATCGCTCTATTAATATGTGTATTGCATGACACTATCCAAGCAGCACCAAATAGTTGAATAACATTATATAAATATAAATCTAAAATTTGTCTGTTGGAAATCTGTGTTAAATATTTCTACGTGCAGATTCATATTTAAGAAATATTTGGTATGCCGTTATTATAAACTGCTCAAAACAATTAGGGGAACACTTTTAATAAATTAAAGAGGTAATTGTTTTTTAAAGCTGTCATGCTGAAAGTTGCACAATATGTAAATTGAATTATTAATTTTATCATTGGATACAAATTTTAAAGATCCATATCCTAAATACAGAGAAATTACCTCAAATAACAAATATAGAGAATTTTTATATTTTGGAAGGCACTAGCCACTTCTAATTGGTAAGCTTCCTGATGTTGCTATAGTGACGAATGTTAATTATTGCCTTGTTTATTGAATTCTCTGACAAAATCAGGTATTTAAATGAATTTGAAGTGTATCAGTGCTCTACATCTTTTACGACAAGGTCAATCTCTGCGACAAGTGGCTAGAGAGCTTGGGGTTTCTCCTTCCGTAGTGTCCAAGTTACGCAACAGGCACAGAGAGACAGATCAGTATTGTAGAAAACGTCGCCAGGGCCGTAAATTTAAAACAAGCCTCTAGGATGACAGATACGATAAAAACTGCAAAAGACCTGCTGAACGACCTTCATATGGCTTTCGGAATCCGGGTTTTAGACCAAACCATAAGGAATAGATTAAGGAAAAAGAATATTCGTCCAAAAAGGCCAGTTAAGAAACCACGCTTAACAAATGGGCATAAGGCAGCAAGACGTACGTATGCTGAAAACCATGGTGATTGGAACCTGAACCAGTCGGAGTTTGTGCTCTTCTCGGACGAATCCAGGTATCGTCTTACACGTTGTGATGGTCGAATGAGAGTTTGGGGACGGCCAGGAGAAAGATTTTCTGCAGAGGCTGTACAGGAAATTAATAGATTTGGAGGAGGTTCCATAATGGTGTGGGCCGGAGTTATGTACAGCAATCGTACGGACATTGTACTTGTTCCCCAGCAACTGAATGCTGTCCGATATATTGAGCACGTTCTGGAAGAGCATGTAGTACCTGCTGCCATTGGAGTAGGCCCTGGATTTCTATTTATGCAGAATAATTCCAGGGCACATTCTGCGGCTGTCACCAGGGATTTTCTGAGGAGGAATGAAATTGAGGTAATGGAGTGGCCAGCAGTGAGCCCAGACCTCAACCCTATTGAACACTTGCGGGATCTTCTAGACAGGAAGGTCAGGAACAGACATCAAGCTTCACAAACTCTGCAGCAATTTGGAGATGCTCTGAAGGAGCAATGGGGGAATATCCCGCAAGAGAAAATCCAGAATCTTATTGGGAGCATGCCACGAAGGTGCCAAACTGTCATCAAATGTCGTGAAGGCCATACACGATACTAACTCTATATATCAATAGTGGTCAGTGGCAATTAGGAGAACCTGTGTATTACTCTTTCGTATTTTTCCCAAGGCAGGTATGGTAATAAAAGCATTTATGCTGGTGTTACTTATAGTTTGTAGTCAAGAGCTAGGAAATTCTTTGTTTTGCAAATCCTCTCAGATCCATAAAGAAAGGAAATGGATACACCAAGCTTTAAGTTGTGTTTGTGTTTTAGGGTTAGTAGAATTTGTTGTTGTTTCTTAAGTTGCATGTTTTTTTTTTGTTTCGGGCGTGATTGGACCATAATAGTGTGGAAAGGGTGCCTATTACAGAGGTACTCGAATGTGGTAACCTGTACAGTTAACTACAAACGACTAATTTTTATATTGATTACGTTTAGGTATTTAATTTCCAACAAACAAATTGAAAAAGGTCTTTCGACTTTTATGACGTACACGTCCAATATCTATTTTATCTTTCTAACAAATATGTTGTAATTTACGTTTAAGTTTTATTATGCACCAACAGATAATTTAATTACAATTTAATTTTAATCATATATATTTTAGCAGTGCATGTGGAATAGATGATTTTTAAAATATTTAAAAATGTTTTTTATTTTCTGTTCGACACCATTATTACTATTATTACCCCTGTGGGTCCGGGGGTTAGAATAGGTCCACAGTATTTACCGCTTGTCGTAAGAGGCGACTAAAGGAGCAGCACTCCTACTGTCCTACTTACCAGTAATCCTTCTCAATCCCTGGTCTGCGTCAATCTAAGGTGATATACGTACCGTGCCGATGCATAAATGGCTCCACGTTACGGAGTCGTGATCAATGTCCTGAAGGTACTTGGCGACCCTTCCTGTAAGTAGCCTTGGTGTGGTAAGGGCGCACTGCTGCACTCGACTTCTATTTCGTCTTTTCTCGTGGGAACAAAATGACATCCCAAAACAAAAAAAATAAAAAAATGTCCAACTCTAAAATGGACACGGTTGGCGTTCCGTCGAAAACCCAAGTTTCTACCAGCCAGGAAAAGAAGATTATTCGCCGGTTTTTGGTGTTAAAAAGACTATAGGAAGCTAACTTTAGCCCATTCTTAATTCATAAAAGTCTAAAAGGATTAGTTGGCGATGTTAAAAATATAAAAAAAAAATTAGAGACGGTTTTTTAGAGGAAACAGCTACAGCTCCACATGCTAAAAGATTATTATTGATCACAAATCGGAGATATGTGCGTAGAGGTATACTCGCATAAATCTCTAAATACTTCTCGTAGTGTTGTACAAAACAAAGAATTTATTGATACTCTAATGATTATATTGACGTTCAATACTCCAACGCATGGTACGTACTACCAGTTAGACCATATATACCATCTCCTCTCCGTTTCTTCTGTTGCCAAAAGTTTGGACACGGTTTAGCACGGTATATCTATGAGGCAGTTTGTGTGTGTGGAAACAACCACATGATGGCTCAGCATATATAGAACATCTTGTCTGCGTTAAATGCCAAGGCAACTATATAGCCAGGACTTCTAGTTGCCCAACCTACAAAAAGGAGGCAGCTATTAAGAAGTGCATGGTCCTGGACAACGTATCGTATGGTGAGGCCAAGAGAAAATGTGAAATAAATATATCCAGTTTCGGTACGTACGCACAAGCTACAGCTAATCTAAATTATGACAAAATGACATCTATTACGCATTGGAACATAAGAGGATGTGTGTATCACTACTGCAAACTTAAAATACTGCTCAGAGATATTGACCCCATAATCCTTTGTCTGCAAGAAATCAATTTCTATGTGCATCAACCGTATATATGTTCTCAGGAGATATAACGTTGCCTGCAAAGACGTCCTTGAAGGACACCGACGTTAAGGTGGAGTAACCTGTATCCTCAAGGATGATGTAATTTTTTACTTTATTAACCTGCAAACACGTCTACAAGCAGTAGCCATCTGCATACCTATTGAGCTCAACATATACCTTCCTGATGCTGACTGGACACTGAATGATATTGAGCATGTTATAAATCAGTTACCTATACAATTTCTCTTTGTTGGTGATTTCAATGCACGCAATCCTCTCTGGGACTCTGATCGTACTGATACTCAAGGACAGATATTAGAATCTCTTCTGAGAGAAATGATGTATGCCTCCTAAACACTAGTTCAACTAGGTTCTTTAATGTCCAAAAGCGAAATTTCTTGGCGATAGATTTATCTCTGTGTTCACCTAGTCTTGCTACACGCTATACATGGCGAACAGTTTAACACAGAGTGTACAAAGGGCAGTTTACCACTGCTTCTATGTTGATGATCTTACACTCTTTTATTCGCATCAAAAAATGGGAAAAACTACTGATTGTTTACAGGTAGCGATTAATCGAATGCAACAGAATGAACACAATATGGGATTTAAATTCTTTACAGAAAAGACGCAAATTTTACTACGGTCCTATTTTGTTTATGGATAATGCCCGTATAACGGTTAGTAAAAGTGTTCGCTTTCTTGATATGACACTAGACCCTTGCCTAACGTAAAAAGAACACATTAAAACGTTAAAAATAAGATGCCTTAAAGCCCTAAACCCCATCAAAGTGTTACCTGATACATCTTGGGGAGCTAAACCGCACATGCTAAACTACGGCTGTTGCGTATATTCATCGGCTTGTTCATCCGCCCTTGCAAAACTTAACACTTTTTACAATTTAGGAATACGGTATTGTCTGGGTGCCTTTCCAAGTACTTTGGTTCCTAGTCCATATTGTGAGTCAGGCTTATCATTCTTAGAACACCGACGCAATAAGTTGCTGTTGCGATATGCCAGCAAGATTAGAGCACAACCTAGTTATAAAAACTATCCATTGTTTTTCCAGTCCCATCCAAGATATTATGATTAGCGGTGTAAGTACATTCCTGCAGCAATTAGTGCTAAGAATTTAGCTGACCAGCTGGAAATTGTTTTTCCTACGGTTCTGTCAGTAGGAGACATGGAAATTTCGTTCTGCCTTTCACAGTTTGTTTAGACCTGTCTACTCTACCAATTACATATTGTATAAAGTTCCAGCTGTTGGTTACTTCCTTACCAGACGATTATTTATTTACACGGATGGTTCTGAAACCCCTGTAGGTACAGGTTCCGCATTATTCGTTGACGATACGTCCCACTCTTGGTCTTTGCCGCTGCACACATCGATCTATGTTGCCAAAGCATACGCCATTTGGTAGACGTTTCTTTTCTGGCAATTAATTAATGCCATTAAATGCCACATTTTTACTGACTTGCTTAGTGTTTTTGGCGGGTTAAGTGATGCTTTCACTAACAACCCTCTTCTTCAGCGTATCCTATCGCTGATCACAAGTATCGTGCGTAGAGATAGGTATCTTACATTTGTATGGACACCGAGTCATGTAGGAATCGCTGGTAGTAATAGAGGAGATCAAGAAGCACGTTTTGCTGCCGACACCGTTACTATTATTGATGTGGACATTTGCCAAAGAGACGACCTAATACGTGTAATAAGTATTACTATCGTCAATCGTTGGCAACTTGACTGGGATTTAGATACTCACTTGCGACGATATAAACCGTTTGTCAAGCCGTCGCGGCTTACACTATCATTGCATAAGAGAGACGCTGCACATGCTCCGTTTGGGCCATACTACTCTTACTCACGTTTATCCCCTCAAGAGAGGAGAAGTACTAATATGTTAGACATGTAATGTTCGCCTTACAGTAAAACACATTCCAGAGGACTGTGCTGCCCTGGGGTCATTAAGGAACATCTGGATAGAGACTAGAACGACATCCTGCTAGCTGCAGAGAGAATTACTGATGTAATCAAATATTTAAAAGCGGCCAGTATTTTTTATGATCTATGAAACAGGAAAAGTTTCATGTTTACTTATTATTTTACTATTGTCTTTTATTAGTTATTGTTTAATTTATTGTTTTGCAACTCATTTTAAAGTGTATCTGTAATATTGTAATTTTTATTTACTTATTTATTTATTACTATAGTAACTAGATTACATCTCATATTCTAATTTAAACCCACAATATGCGGCTAATAGGGTTAGTTGCTGATTCTGCTAAATTAAATAAATATTATTATTGTAATACTTGTTTGAGTTAGTTCTGCGAGGTACGGGAAATGTCTTTAACATGTATATAAAAACATGGACAACATGTACTAACCTTTATAGTTTTGTAGATGTGATTCTTTCTATATAAACAATATTAATCCAATTTGAAAAAAGTGGGTTACTCTGTAAACGAGTGAAATTACAAGAAATATGGTTAGTACAACATAATATGTTTAAAGTTTGTTGCCTTGAAAATAATTATTTAGAAGTAAATTTCAACGAAATTTAAATTATGTAAAAAAACAATATAATAAATCGGAAAGACCAACATAAAAAATTCATATTTTTTAATGTCAAAAGCAAAATATTAGTTTTTAAAAGAAAATTTTAATTTAGTTGTAAAAAACATAAATCTAATATACAATTTACAGAAAGAGAACAAATTAAAAACAAACAAAATACCACTTTATATGTTACAATATCAAATAACAAAGTTTTTAAGCAGAAGAAACCGCGTAGTAAAAGTTTTATAAAAGTTGAAAGTAAAGTAAAAAGACGATGAGCAAATGAATTTAGAAGTTACAAATGCACACTAATCAAAAGAACTCTTGCTATATAGTTTGATGCAGGTATATACTTTTTAAATATCCATTTTTATATTATTTATGATCTATATGAGTTTGTTAGGTATTTTAAAGTCGAATTTGAAATAACTCTTCAAAGAAGATGTTTTATAAAGAAATCTACATTTTTACAACTTTGATCGTTCAAAGAAGTTGGCGGCATTTTATATTACCTATGTTTTATTATGAAGGTACCTACATTAATAAGTTTTTTTATAATGAAATTTTCATATTCATAAATTAATGTTTATGTAAAGTTTCAATTGTATTGTTTCAATGCTGTTACTGTAAATTAAAGCAGCAACCTTTTAGTATAAGTGTAATCCAATTCAACACTAACATTTTCCATGATCTAATTAATGAAAGGAGTAAATTACATAACCTTTATTGTGTTCTAAATTGCTTTTGGGCAAAAGATATAACTTATGAAAATTTTATACACGCACAGAACAGATAAAACTTTATTGCTCACGTTTATGGCGTCAGATATAATATAAAACCTTATTAAACTAAAATATGGATATTATTAAAACAAAACATATTTTTTATACATTCAATTTTATAAATTTTAATAACAAACACAGCCGATGAAACATTTTATATGTGGTTTGCTCGTAAGATACATTTGATAGCAAACTATTGTTCTGGCTTTATATAACATTTCTTTATGTATATGATTTTTATTAACACTTTGAAAATTGAAATTCAAATGTAAACATAAAAATATATGTTAAGTGAAAAAATAATTTAGCATTTGTAACAAAATTCTGTCAATTACAAAAAGTAATTTGTTTTTTGTTATGAATACGTGTTACAGATTTTAAAGGAATATGTAGAAATAGGGTAAAAGTTCATAAAAACATATACATTTTGAACTTTGGTTTCGGAGCAGGAGCTCTTTGAAGATGATGTCTTCAGGTCATTTTTTTTATACATAAAAAAATTATTTAGCAATGAGACTCTTTAAATTATTTAAATAAATTATACCTCAAATTTCTCCCGCTCTTATATCTCAGGTGTTGGATTCGTTTTTAATTTAAATGATTTATTTAATATAATAACGAATTTACGTTTGAACATTGTTTATAAAATTCTAGTTAAGCTAACCTTGACGCCGTTGATGTTGTTTTCTTTATGCAGCATATTAGAGACCTCGGCAGGTGAACAAATTCTTCTTGAATTTTCCACGATGGCAACATTTTATTCGAATTTTATAAACATTTTCTTTGTTTATTTATTTATTGTAATTGTAACAACCTAAGCAGCAACAACAATAGCACTGAAATTATTCACAATAATTTTATTTTATTTATCAAAACTTTACACGTCCATTCGAAAATACATAACGTCTTTATTAATTCTTAACCGTCGATTTAATTTTAATACTTCAAAGTTCAAACGTCGTCTTTTAATTTTTACATGTTAACGCTTCGACATTAAATCACTATTTCTCGTTTTTACGTGTTAATCCTTTGCGGTCTCAATAATAATTAGCCGTCCGTCTTCACTATTTACACTTTGAGCTTTTAAAAATGCGTTCGTACAAAGAAACCCTTATTTATTTCCACGTACACCGTTCTTATCTTTTTGTGGCGACTGTGTGTCGGTAATAATACACTTCATAATGTTTTGTCAAACTTAACAGGAACACTTATTATAAATAGTTCCTTTGTGCAGACTGCCGATTCAACAATTTACAATTTATTTACAAAATAGAAACAATTATTTTTTTATGAAATGCAGATTGGTTTTAGAAAATCGTATTCAAATTTAATTACGTTATTAATGTTTGATTTGAATAAACATTTACTACAAATTTTATGTTAATAAAATTTCGATTCTAAATTTTTATTTAAAATAAAACCTTTCAAGTGCAATATTTTCAGAACGCCGCTTTAAAAAAATATGAAACTTAGCAGAGTTTTAACTTTACAAGCAAACTTTTCTTATGAAGGTTAGATTTTTCTAACACACTCATAAGCGTCTCAGATCCAAATGATAGTTTTAGTCATAATATTTTATCTGTCATTTTTTTTTCACATTTTAGATAATGATAATGATGCACTGTTTTGGAGAAAATTCGATTTCGATTTTCTGTTTTTCATTACAGTTTTCGCACAAATTTTTTAAAATAAAAGTAAGCTTTGAAAAATCAACAAAACAAAATGTTTTTAACTAAAAACACCTTCTGCAATATTTCTCAAAATATGTATAAAAAATAACCTGAAGAGATCATCTTTAAAGAGTTCCAGCTCCGAAACCAAAGGTCAAAAAGTATATGTTTATATCAACTTTCACCATATTTTTGCATGTTCAGTCTTTGTATGGAAATCCGTCAATTTTGAAATTAAATATATAATAATTTGTATATAGCCTTCCGGTTAGTAAGTAAGGGTGACCTGTTTATAATTTCCCGAAATTCTATTCTTAATGAAACTTTCTATGGAAATCCGCCATTTTTGAAGTTAAATCCATAAAAATTGGTATTTGAACTTTTGGTTAGAAGTTAAGAAATACGTATTGGTATGAATAAACCAAACACTAAGCTTTAGATTTTAAAGATTATTATGATTAATTTATTTTGCATCCCAACTACCTATTTATTTTAAATTATTTAAAAAAAAATAGATGTTGAAGGAATTTTTACATTCAAAAGAGAATGCAAAATAGGTTATTAAATTTCTGCAATGAATGTAAAAAGGTCAACAATTCAATAATGATCAACAACAATACCTCTTTTTCAATTAAGTTTACAAAAAATATTGATGCAAACGTCTAGTTTTTGTTAAACAGATTTGACAACTACTTAAACAATGTTACCTAATTTCTTTTCCAATTGGATATAATTTTGCAGTAAGTTATATAAACTTAAACTTCTTTTACATTAACAACTTTTATTCTTTTTCAGATCAGTCTACTTCCAACCCTACCGAATCTATTTGATCCAACTACCCAATTGTTTATTATTTTATATATTTACTTATAATGAACTTTTAATTGTATTTGGATTTGTATTTTACAAGTATTATTTTAATTTTCAGTGTTCATTATTTTTTTTAGTTTATTTATTTTTAAGGCTTGATTTTTTTCATTGTCCTAGCAACCCCCACTTGCCAACTTTATTCATGTGTAAAATTGAGCATCAACCCACAATTCAACAAACTTATTCTACCCTAATTACATTTTATATAAAATATAGAATTATTGCTGAAGTATTAAAATTATATCATCTCAGTATTTTAGAACTTTTAAAATTTTTATTTATTTTACAGTCAAATGTTAAATTTAAAGAAAAAGATGATTCTAATGAATTAATTCGATTTTCAATCGGTTTAGTCGATTTCGAGAAAATTGGGAAAGTTTGAGATAATTTTGTGGTATTTTAATATGTATGTATTTTAATTTTGATAGAATAATGGTGTAATAATTGCTTAAATAAAATGTGAGAAAAATATAAAATGTGTCTAATTTTTTTTTAACTGTTAAATACATTAAAAATTTAATTAATGCATCTCTTTTTTCTTCGAGAAATTTTTGATTTAATATTCTTTTGTAAATCAATTACGGGAGCCAATACCTACAGAAATAATTGTATAGTGTTTCCTAATTAAAAAACACCGAACATATTTCTCCCTGAAAAATAAACACGTTTTATTTATTTGTATAAACACGTGTATTTCTCGGTAACTTAATCTTATCATCAAACATTGTAATGCTCCATTTTTCGGTCGACAAAAAATTATTAAAATAACTGATACTGTAATTCTCTACTAAAAATCGTAATATCTTAAAATAGGAGATCGTATCTTATGATCTGATCGTAGCGGAACATTTACAGATCGGTATTATTTGCTATTCTGTAGCTCAAATTTTTTATGCCTGTCTGTGGATTATGTCCGCTATAGACAATCATGTGTTTACTGGATTAATACACTATTATTATTATTTGGGTCATTAGTTTGTTTGTGTACGTGGAAATAACTATTTTTTTCCAAAATTTGTTTCTAACCTTGTCAAATACAGTAGCGGTAGCAGAAGCTGGTTTCCATTTAGTAATTGTTTTGCTTTGAACGAAAACTAACCATAAAGAGTATTTACAGTGATGCGTAAAATGAGGAATAATTTTTTTTGAGTTACATGTAATATTAATTATTTTTGACAAACAGAAAAGTCACTTTAGTAAAATGCCCAAAAAATTGCTCACTAAAGAATCTAGAAGCTTCCGAAGAACAGGTACTACACTCTTGGCAAATGCAGGAGCAGATATATCAGTCACGAAAAAATTTGGAGAAAGGAATATGGACATCGTTGAAGAAGGAATGAAAGGAAAACACAGTCAGAATGATTTATTTATTTATTGAAACAAAAACGTTTTCGGGATTGGACCGTGTCGAAAAGTTAGCCGTAGTTGCCTACTTTTCGACACGGTCCAATCCAAAAATTTTCGTTTCAATAATGACTCCGGCCGTGGAAGCCTCATATTTAGATTTATTTATTTACTTATTTGTATGGTACATGTATTATGATGTAATGTTATGTATGGTGCCCCAGAAGATCAGTATAAAACCGTGTGCAATAGTGGATTGGTTCGTCTTGGCAAAGCATTTGCTTTAAGGTTTAGGAAAACCACTAAAACCTAAACATGCCAACCCTTACCCGCCTTAGTATTCACATGTAGTAATAACATTAACATTATTGAAGGTAAATAAGAACATAAAATATATTAGCAATGGACCAGTCCAAGCGTAGGTCAAGACAATGACGAAAAAATTAATATATTATAGAAATAGCTAACAAAATAATGGAAAAACAGATAATCAGGACAGATGTCCTTCAGATTAGTAAGCCATAATATAGCTTCGTCCGTTAAATTATGAATGTTTACAAATCCTTAATTGACAACCCTCCACAATATGCGCAACGGTCTCTAGTTCGTTTCTATATTCACAATTTGGATTAGAAATCGCACTACATTTAAACAACATGGAGCCGCATTTTGAATGGCCTGTTCTAATGCGATTTACTTTTGACCAAATTTTTCTTTTTGATCAAAACCGGGACTTCTATTGTTGGATCATCAATGAGATGTTTATTGAAAACATCAACTCTATACCATAGTTTTTTCCATTTTTCAACCCCAGAAAAACTGTAGTTAAGTAGTCTTGCAACTTCGAAATTTAAGTCTTCTAATTCGAGAGTTCTCAATATCATTCCAAATTTTTGTTAAGTTGGCATTTATCCCATTCTCCTTTTAACGCAGCTTTTTGTTGAATGTTCGATGGAGTAATATTACAAAGAATCGAGAGGAGTAGACTTAATGGTTCCACTAATTATACGCATAGTGCAGTTCAACTGGATTTCGTATAATAATTATTCAACCAAACATGAGCACAATATTCTGCTGAATAAACTAGTACAGATGTACGAAGTGTCTTTGCATCTGCTCCCGAAGTTGTTCCAGCTAATTTTTGAATGATATTATTTCTTGATTTAATTGTTTGTTTGACTTTTTCTAAATGATCTTTGTAAATTAAAAACCTATCGAAAGTTACTCCCCGATAAACTAGGTTGAAAATTTTGTAGAACAAATCAACGAACCAAAAGTAGCAAACAATAGCATTATTAGTATTTTTCTGGAAAATAATTCAAAATCTTTATGAAAGCAAATTTCTTACATCAATATTATTAAAAACACAAATTGCACAATTAATGTTACTGGTAATTTAATATAATTTTTAATAGAAATTATAATTTATAAATGTTAATAACATTAAGTTTTAGATTCAATAAAGTTAAAATTGTTATGTAATGTTGAGATAAAATTTGATTTTACAGTCATATTGTTATCTTCGTCGGTATTTTCGCTTTAAAATACTCAGTAAATCTTGGTGTTGCATATGTAAGTTGCGTTGAAATTACATCGAACTAAAATGTTTTTTTGTTTAATATGTACGTGACTTTCCTTGTCTCGCAGCTGCATTCTGTTGTCGTTTTACCTTGAGTCCAAATTTCTGCTGTATACTTTTCGGCGAATTTTAAGATTTCGTCGTCTGGAAAGTTAGAGTTTGCATTAAGCTGTTGTTCTACTCACTTTGAAAATTTGGCGTTTTGTAGAATTAGATAAGAGTGTTTTTCCCCGCTTCGTAATTGCGGAAAATAAGTTTTTTCAGGTCGAAATAAAATGACTTGCCAGTTTCTGGGTGTTTATCGCGCAAAATTATGGTGATTTAATGCTGCATGCATATATCACCGTTTCCACCGCTTCGGACATCGAAGCTGACGCTCTTTTGTTACGACGGAATCAAGTCCTTTAGTTATTTATTTTGCGTTATTTCAATTAATATTTGAACATTTGGAATTAAGAATGGCTTGGACATACTTGTTGTACATTTTAAACTATCGCAGTGTGTTTTTGCTAATTTATGGGTAGGGTTTTATTATTTGTTTTAATACGAATTATAAATTTTGCATTTCTATTGATTAAGGGGACATTTTGTTGGTGCAAGTTGAATCTATTATTGTGAGTCGCGTAAAATAAGATTTTTACGTTTGATTTATTTTGTATTAATTCGTAAGAATGTATTACAGTTTTCATTTAATGTACTTAATTAACTATTTCTCGATGAAAATTGGCGATCACGTAATCAATTAGATTTTTGTTTACCCGATTGATTTAGTAGTTTTTACACTATAAATGCAATAAATCTCGTTAAAGTCACATTTGATAAATTTGACAGATTTGTGTCAGTACTTTCAAGATAGGTAAGTTTATCAGAAAGTTCCCTCATAGACGAAATTCCGGTGAACAAGTGCTGGAAGCTAATTTACGTCGTAACCTTGTTTGGCGTCTACTAGATTTTGATATTGACGGTTTTGCAACCATTTACATTGACTTTGTTATTTTACGAAAACAATTAATCTCTCCAGCTACCCCCTTCCCATTGAGCTACGGTGCAACGTTTTTAATTCAAAGTTGTCTTTAACTTATTTTTGCATGTAACAATATTCTACTCTAAAATTGAATTTTCTAGACTGAAAACACAAACGTAAAATTAGCAAATCTGTCACAATATAAAATAAATATTATTTCCGCACTTGTTTGAAAATATTCTAGTTTTCCGAGGAATAGGTACTTTGTATGTTCATTAATAAAGATGTCATTTAGGTATTTATGTCACAAATTTTTTAAATATAAGTTGTTCAATAATCATTTGTTTTACAAATTAAGTAGCCACCTACGAAAAGAAAAAAAACAGTTTGGGAATAAAACAGTAAACTAATGCAAAATATCCTCTAATAGCCCAACAACTAAAGATATAAAGTTAATAATAGTTCCTCGTATAGTAAAATGTTAATGTACCTACTTTATCTTTCTTGAACAAATTAGAAAACTTTATCACTGCACCAATTATGGCAATAAACCTAAAAAGTTTCTTCCATGTTATTCGAACCCACTTTATTACAACAAACATTCATCGATTGTCATCAATACATTCTACGTAATTCTTATTTTACTTTGATAGTAATAAATACGACTCGTCGTATCCTTTTATTGTATCATTCTTTGTCACATCTCTTTGCGTGCTGTACAAAGATCAAAGGTTTACAACGGAAGTGCAAGTACGTGTAGTGCTTGATGCCTCAATCAAAACTAAGTACTTGAGAAGTTTTCTGCTAAGATTTATGACACTATATAACTTTAGATCTTCCCTTTATAACTTTACGCAAGTCTACACGTGCATATAAAAATTGCCATATTTTATAACATTGTAAATTTACTTAAAGGAAAGTTGAGATTAATCCATCATACATCTGCACAAGCACTTTAACATAAAAGAATAGAAAACACGACTTCGTTTCAAGGTTAAGGTAAAAACCTTGTTAAAATAAAAGCGTTTAAATTGTTCTAGCCTTAAAATGGGGGTTGTTTACTTTAAGAAGATAAATGACTCTTTCTTTTTAAAATTACTCACAATTTTTTGCTAAAAAGTAAAAAGAAAACCACCACAAGCTGTGGTTATTTATTATCTCTTTACCGCTACATTGCATATATTACAATTTAAAAATGATTATCTTAACTAAAAAACGTTTTGATTAAATATGCTAATTAGAAAAAGTAAGTAATTTTCAAGTTTCAACGTAATTGAACGTAACTTTTAAATTTTAATTAAAGTTTTAGTTGGATATGCAAAGTGCCTTAATTTTTTTGAGTCGACAATACAAATAGTTTGTACTAAATTTATTATATTGCAAAATTTTAAGTATGCACACCTAACATGACTATTACCATAACAAAATTACATGCTATTTTGTATATATTTACAAAAAATAAACAAATAAAAATGATAAATGAAATAATAAATAAAAATCAATTCAAACACTTTCCTCATCATAATAATTAATGAATTTTATATACGCACATTTCGTGTTTAATATAACTTAATTCTCGTTCAAATTCAGCTAATTTCTAAAATATCAAATTATTATTTATGGTATTATTAATAAGTATTTATACAAAGTTAACTTTTAAATTTAAGTTAAAAAAAGTAACATAATATTAGATTATTAGATATGACATTGCATGTCAATTTCTCTTGAAAAACGCAAGACGTTATTCTGGTGAGAAAAGCGCACATGTTTTCTTTCTAAACATACCAATTTTTGTCTTTTCCGGGCTTTCACGAGTAGTTTTATTTTATGATACGCCTTAATTTGTTATTCAACTAGAAGCAAAAAGAACATTTTCGGAATAGTTGTTTATACTTTCCTTGTCGTAAATGGAATAGGTTTAAAGAATAAAATCAATTGTAAAAAGGTGAAACTTTTATTTATACTAAAAGTTACTATAAATTGAAATAAATAAACGAAACGAAACGAAATACAATTTGTTAAAGTAGGTACTTTAATTTAAATTAAAATTAATTTTAAGTTACGAAAATAATAGGAAAAGTGTGTAGAACACAAAACGGAAATTAAGTTATAATTTACAGTTATTGTGTATCAATATAAGCTGTTCATAAAGCAAAACAATGAACGTTTACTTAATTATAAAGCTCTTTGAAATAGGAGTAACAAAAGTATATTAAATTATTCAGCAGTATAACTTATTTCGTACATAAATTAAGTCACAGTTTTCATTAAATCGTATTAAATCAGTTTTAAACATTAAAAATTATTTTGGGTCTCTTACAGAGCTATAAAAGCACCCAAAAGCACTTTTATAGAAAATTGGGTTCTTTAATAGAAATAGAACAATTTTATTCCGAACGGTGGTAACACTGATTTGATATTAAATGTCAAAGCTGTCGTTACGTTCGGCGTGCGTTAATTTACTAGCATTTAATGAAAATATTATAGTTCAAAATTCCCTAAATTTAAAAATCAATCTGAAAAACCCAAAATAGAAAAAATAGTATAAAGAATTCGTTTCAGAAGGAATTTAACAACTCGTACTTTCTGTACTAGTTCTTTAATATACTATTCTACAACTATACTGCCAGTACCTAATCTAAACGCGAGAACACAATTTTAAATTAAGAATAAAGATGAATTCAGGAATTGTATTCAGTTACATATAATCCAATCAATAAACCTACACAAAATTTTCTCAAAATCTAGAAACTATTACAGAATGAATGAAATTTTGAAATTTAGATAGTTTGTATTTTTTTAATATAATTTTTTAAATAATAAAAATGCGAAAAAAAAATTCTAACAAAAGTTGTACCTAAGATCGTAAGCTACAATTTTCTTTAAAAATTTTTAATATCTTTATTTCTTACAATGGTGAACGGTGAACCAGATTTTTAATAAGTCTAATTGTACAGGTGCAGTAAAGGTCCTTTGTACTAACATTATTTTAACAAACTCTTTAACCCTCTACTGTATGAATATATAGCGGTTTGAAAAAAAATATTTGGTGCTTAATTTATACTTAAAGTACATTAAGTTAAAGGGACAATGCCGAGTTTGAAATTTTTTTCAAACTTATTTCTAGAGAAAACAAAGTTCATAACGTGTGGAATTGCTTCTTCTTTACATGCCATCTTCGCTGCGAAGGTTGGCAATCATCAGTGCTATACGTACTCGTGACACAGCCGACCGAAACAGTTGATTTGTGGTGCACCCGAACCAGTCACGTAAGTTTCGCAACCATGAGTGACGCCTTCTTCCTACACTTCTCTTCCCTTGAATTTTTCCTTGTAATATCAGTTGGAGTAGGTTGTACTTTTCTCCCCTCATGACGTGTCCTAGGTACTAAAGTTTACGCTTTTTACCGTAATGATAATTTCCTTTCCCTTTTTACTCTTTTCATAATTTCCATGTTTGGTTACTTTATCGGTCCATTTTACCGTCAGTATTCTACGGTACAACCACATTTCGAATGCTTCTAGTTTCCTTGTGTCCAGTTTCTTCAGAGTCGAAGGCTCTACACCATAATACAGCACCGACAACACATAGCATCGCACCATCCTGATTTTGACATCCAAGCTGAGATCGCTGCCACAGAGCACTCTTTTCATTTTCATAAATGTTGTTCTCGCCTGTCCTATTCTAGTTTTAATTTCTTCAGAACAGTCGTTATTTTTATTTATAATTGTCCCTAAATATTTATAATTGTCTACTTTTCTATGGAGTGATTATTTATATGAATTTGTGAATTGTTTTGTGCTGCTTTGAATATTATCATGAATTTTGTCTTTTTAACGTTTAGTGACAGTCCGAACTCTTCGCTTGATGTATTAACTTTATCTACCAATATCTGTAAATCGTTCAGGTTGGTAGCTATCAGGATCGTATCATCCGCATATCTTATATTATTGATAAGCACTCCATTAATTTTAAGTCCTTTCGCTTCATCGTCTAATGCTTTCTTCATTATTTCCTTTGAATAGAGGTTAAATAACATCGGTGATAGCACACACCCCTGCCTGACGCCTCGACGGATTTCTATTTCTTCGGTGTTATTTCCTTCTACTTTCACCACAGCTTTCTGATTAAAATAAAGATTCGTGATAATTTTTATATCTCTGGTGTCTAAGTTCTTTCTTTAAGAAGCTGGATAAGTTGTTCGTGTCGGACCCTGTCGAAGGCTTTGTTGTAATCAATAAAACATATTCAAGGTTAATAGTGCTTCTCTTGTGCCTAAGCCATCTCGAAAACCAAATTGAGTCCCACTGATATCTCGTTCCAATATTTTAAAGATCCTGTGATGAATTACCTTCAGAAATATTTTTAGCGTATGACTCATCAGACTGATTGTTCGGAAGTCTGTGCATTGCCTCGCATTATATTTTTTCGGGATAGTGGCGAACTCCAACAGCAACCATTCTCTGAGGATAATACCTGTTTTGTATATGGTGTTGAATAGATCTGTTAAACTATGTAGAACTATGTGGAATTGCTAAAAACAGTTTTTCTTGGCGGATATGCACTTGGAGAACATGAACTTTTGGATGCTGTCACATCCCGGCATTTTGCAGCGCCGCCGCTTTTCGGCAACCATTGGCCAGTGACCTGTATTGTCATTTCTGACTTTCTTTGACACTTTTGTAATTGTAGTTTTTTACTATTCCTCTGAGCTGCCGTCGGGTTTACGCTAGAGCTAGGTAGCTGATTTTCCCTGTTTGCAAAGGTATTCAGCAATCCTTGTCTTGAAAGCCAGTAAGGGCGTCTGTTGCTTTTCAGGAACCTTGAAAGCTGTCGAGGTGATAGATGAAGCGCTGGTATCATTTCTTTTGACCTGATTTTGGTTCCGTACAAGGCGATGAGTGAATCTAGCTAGTCCACCCCTCTCATAAACTGGTTATATGTCTTGATGATGGATAGGCACGAGACATCGATGTAATTCTTCTTCCTTTCTATTCCAGTTTTGCACGGTTCCTACAGGTTGAGCAGCAGCAAAGGTACTCAACAGAACAAATACTCTGATGTCGTACCACTTTACAGACCGCAGCGACACTCCGTCGACAGTAGTAATTTTTTTGTTGAACAACCCCCTCCCTTTCTTCTTCAACGTTTTGTCGTCGACTAGAGCAGTCGATTTTGTCGAACAGTCCCCAGACTGTGGATGCCTTTCTTCTCTAGAGCCACTTGAAGGTCAATGCTTGTCAACCAATTGTCGTAGTAAATTTGTGTGGTGTGGGTTTTCCGGAACAACAGAAAAAGTCTGAGAACCACATTCCCACTGGCTCCGATGTCAGGCATCCAGAGCGGAAATTGTTCCAGTGTATACCTTTAGATTATATACGATACCCTTCGAAGTCACAGAAATTATTCTGTATTCCTATTTTTGGCTTTTGGATTGTACTGTTTCAAGGAACTGTGACCTTTGAAGGGTACTATTTGTTCATCAACGCATATCATTTCATCTCGTCGAGAAAGAGGCGAATTTTAAACAGTTTGTCGTACCCTGGCTGGCCTGGCGGAACCATCTTTTGGTTGTTGTTGCAGTGTACGTTACTCTTTATGCTTTCCCAGCGATTTACTGGCATGACATCCGCAAAGGAACTCACGCGGCAGTCTGGATTACAATACAATCTGGTTGCAGGCAATTTAAATACTGACATGTACAAACAGATACCAAAGAACTGCTTAAGTTCTTTCTTCGTCACACCAACTGGCTTGTTCAGATTCTTCTAAGTAGAGTATTTGTTCGTTTCTGTAACTAGCAACCCAAAAAGTTTTTTGTCAGAAACTTTTGAAAGTACTCAAACGGAGTTTCTACATCTTGTACTGGGAGAAGAGAACCTCTCCAGGCTGGTACAGCAGGAATCGTTTTTGAGTTTTTCTATTGAACAGGCAGTTTGTAATTCCTCCGCGGCGTAGCTGCTGGCTATTCCGATTCACTCGATCATTGGAGCTGCTACATCCAGATCCACTATCGCTTGATAGGTGGACGTCCGGTCTCGTCACTGGTTCACCGTCGCTTTCAGACAAATTGTCGTCTTTACTGTCATCCGGGGAATGTACACTTGGCTTTACTGTAAAAATTTTAGGTGCTTATCGCTATTCTACAAAGACGAAAAATAGACTATAGCAAAAAAATTACACATAATGCTTTATCCGTACATCACGTACACACATGCACAGACACCTTGATACAACTAAACTAACTATACATTCTAAACAACTAAAACAGTTTGTATTTATTTATTTTCATTTACGAAATGTTCTGTATCATTTTTATACACCAAATGGCATGCTCAACATACAGAAATTTATTCCGGAAATTATGACGTTACTGCTTGGTGTTGCTTATTTGCAACAGGAATAATAATTATCTCTCTTTTTCTAGACCACCAAATCTGAACTCATTTTCACGATGTTACCAGTAATTAAAAACCACAATGTAACCAACAACACAAATTTTTATTTTCACACACATACAATCAAATAAAATTACGCGTTTTAAATTAAAATTTTGCAACAGCGCTTTGAACATAAGCGACCACGTGGTTATCAAACAACGCATACGTATTATTTCGGACGTGCAACAAGTAATGTTATTGTGTGCAACCAATGTTTAAACAGGAATGAACTTAAAGTCTAAACTATCAGACTACTACAATACTTAAAACTAACATTCGGTTACTAATACAGGTATGTGCCTTATTATTTTCTTTTCGTGATTTTCCCTATTCCGCTTTGTAGGTTACTCCGTTGCAACCCAAATTCTATTGGATGATGTGCAAACTGCTGCTCCTTTAGGTCTACCTTTTCAACACTCGGCTTATACTTAACAGTTTGTGGCCCAACACTTTGTTTAAAACTTTTGAAGAACACCTTATCGTCTAACTATTCTTGCTTTTATTTTTTAAATTATCTATTTCGTTTGGTGCACTTGTATTTTACTTTCATTTTTCATTTATTTGTTTGCGTGCAACTCGAATTAACTTCTACACGTCACGTTAAATATTAATTATTTGTTTATCTTTGTTGTGACGCCGCGTCTCTCTTTTTCTTTCTATTTTCACTTAATTTTGTCTTTATTTCAGCACGGTCTAAATAAGGATCATTCTTGACGTTGGTTTGCACCTTTATTTATCAGTTTTCTAATGATGGTCTGCTATTTTCTTATTTTAAATTCAAACTTATCCAATTTCACAACATTTCGTACCGCCATCTTTTGGTACTTTACTTCATTCACCCAAGTTTTGTCTAGTTTTCTGTAATTTTGCTTTTTTTCTTTGAAGTTAATTACTTTTATGCTCAATAGGAAAGCATTTCCTTATTATTCCTTTACACGCGTTTTGCATGAATTCTCACACATTGTCTCACATACGCACATTTAGTTATTAATTTCCTATTTTATTATAAGACCAGTGACCTTAACATTTATCTAATTTTCTAAAAACTTTATTGAAACTAATTTATTCCTGAATTTGGTGCTGGATTTGACCTTTGGAGCTGCTGAGGATCATAATCAATTGATATTAACACGGGAAAATGAACAAATGACATCAAATTACTAACAGCTACAAAAAGCTCCGATTTCTACGATATTCCAAGATTGGAATATTTACACGGATATCAACGTGGGATTATTTTTAATTATTAAATTGGACTTGGGATGCGGAATAACATCGCAATATGTTTCAATTTAAAATGTCAAAGTTGACCGGTGATCCATGAAAGTGGGACACCTTGTATAATTAAAATTGTAGGCACTGAAGAACTTAAAAGTATTATCAAAACTGATTTTGAATAATCTATTTTTTAAAGGCCGCGTTTTATACGGACTGGCGACTTATTCTCAGTGACTTTGAATTGTCGTATTAGGATGAGTGCCATCAAGTGCGCCGGGAAATAATGAAACGTTTTTAAATGAATGAGTGAAAAAAGGATACCTATTCTGAAAGAAAGCCTGAAAATATGAAAATTCCAATCTTTTAAAAAACCAACCTAGTACGGTAGAAATAATTAGGTTTATCACAACTTCGTTCTATAATGTTAACATAAGAGGAAATATCTATTTGGGCCAACAGCATATCGATTAGACGTTTTATATTGTCAGAAGTTGGATAATCTTTTGTACCACTAACACACGTAAAGATAACGCTGTTAAATTGTCATGAATATGATTAAAAGAATCGTCAAGCTGAATACAGTTTGAACGGCTTTCATTTGTTCAAAAGACATTTCTCTCATGATTTGGGATTGTAGCATTTTAAATTAATTTAATCTAGATGAGAGCTTTGACCTTTCTACAAGTTAGCAGTTGAGATTATTCTTTATCAGTGATTTTAAAAGAAAGAACCCGGCTCAAAGGACCAAAAATGTTGATTTAATTGCTCTTTTAAATTCTAACTAAATCTAGGAAAAATTGTGTATTTGTTCACGGAATTAACAATTAAATTTTTTTTTTGTTAAATAACCCCATTTAATAAAAGCTTTGAGAACCAGTTTTCAAAGAATAAAATCAATTATATCTTAATAAACATTAATTTTATAAAATATGAAATACAAAACAAATTAAAGGATTACAAATTAATCGCGTTTTAAGAACATATACCTAATGTAAAATTTATGGAACATGATAAATATACGATTGTGTTTAGCATCCCTAAAATATTTTAAAGCGATTATAGTTAAGTGTAAAGTGCATCAATATCAAGTTTATTCATTAATAATTTAACCAAAGGTTAATACTGATTCCATTAATAATTTAATAACAGCTTACGAAGGTATTAGCAAGGACTTGCTACGGCTTTTAGTTTACCGTAATACTTTCTAAAACTATTATTTATTTGGTACATTAATTTAGGTATGCATTCATCTGTACCTTTCTATTTTTAAAAGAACCAGTTAGTAAAATTGCTTGAGTTAAATAAAATCGTTTTACCAACATTTTCCTTGAATTAAAATTGAAAATTTCATGGATTTAAAAATATAATTATGTTCATATAAAAAAAACATCAACACATTATAGAAAATAATTTATCATCAAAATTAGAGTAAGACAATTTTTAGTTGTACATTAATTTAAAAATAATATGACTTAAAAAAGTGGAAACAAATTTAATCTTAAAGAAAATAAAGTTTTAATGTCACCTTCCTTTTTATAAAGACACTTAAAATTGAAGTAGTCTTACTCTTGATTTAATAATACTCCTTTCAATTTAACTTATAAAAAAGCTTTCATTATAACCGTAAATCGGTAAGAAGATTTTATATAATCTTAACTTTTACGAGAAAATTACATTTAAATTATTCCTTCAAAATTTAAGTGGATTATCTCAATATCCTTTCCGAAGCAATTTCATATAAAATTTATTAATTCCAAAATGAAGTTTTGCATAAATGCAGTAATAACAAAATTAAATTAACGTACCTTTTATCAAACGTCGTTGTATATTAAAAACTTATATACGAAATTGTAAATCCATAAATCAAACCATCCGCAAAACATATCGTATCATGTATCTACACAATGACGTAATGCATTCTTTATCTCTTGTTATGAGATGATGAAATTCGAATTCTGATCACGACTGGAGACCCTATCATTGTACATCTCAAAGAGATATGTGTTTTGGATTTTTATACTTTAGCCTTTTTACAAAGTAATTTAAATGTTTTGGATGTAATCATACAGCATTGAATAGAAACCATTTTAAATACAATAATATTGATATGCATTTAGTAATTATTTATAATTAGTTTATACTATGCGTGTGTGTAAAAGCTCACTACCTAATTGCTTCATCACCTCTGCATTAAAATAGTTTTCAAACTAGCTATGGTGTTTTATAGAAAATAAATATTTGCTCTCTGTTTCTTTTACATCATGTACAAACAATGAATTGTCAATGTAATTACAAACCTATCAAAAAATTACAATTATTTCATATTTTAATTTGACATGTGTGATAAGTAATTATTCAAGTATTATATTTCGTTTGTTTAGATTAATTATTATTTGTTTGCATTACATTAGAACATAAATTATGTATTCGCTAAATAACATACTGTTCTATTAAACAGCATAAATTAATGTAGTTTATCAAAATGAATTAACATTCCTTCATTCAGAATACCTCATTATGTATATTTATTTACTTTATGCAATATTTATTAATAACCAATAAACATTTTATGCAAATTAATTTTTGCAAACGAAACATATTCAAATTTGCTACAAATCAAACAAATTGTAGAAACGTGTATAAATTCACCACAGCACATTCGATGATTAAAATTTATGCTTACAAATAATTTACGTCGCGTCCCTTAAATTCCTTCGATAATCACTTCCATAAATTATTGTAACCGCGTTTTCATAACTCTTACCGTCTTCATTATACAGAGTGAAATTGAAATTTTTCTCGAGTTTGATTGTCGGTCAGTTTAGAATTTAGATGCTTCTTCTCACTACCCTCCTGCCCAGAAAAAATCAATTTTTCTATATATGCCTAGTCAATGAATACAGATGGTCTTGCGAAAGGTACTCAATGACCACCTGATTTTGCGAACACCGTTTGACGCCGCTTACGACTCCATCTAGAAAACTAGATATACAGGGTGGCCCATTAGTGCGAGGAAGGTGGATATCTTGGAAAATATTAGGGTTACAAATAAACTTTCGTAATAAAAGTTGTGCAAATCAATGAGCTGCACGTTTTACAATTATTTTCGTTCATACAGGGTGTTTCACATATGTGCAACATACCAAAGTTATGTTCTTTTAAATGGAACTACACATTTTTATAACAAATTTGGATTCTTTGGGAAATTTTAATGTGACTTTATGCATTATACATAGTGTCAAAAATGGAAGGTTTTGCATTATTTCACTTTTTCCGGAAAATTGACTTTTCGAAAATTAAATAACTCAGGTTATCCTGGAATTTATCCAACTGCGATTTCGCAGTTTTAATATGCATTGCATGTGCTAACTACCTACAGCTGGTTATTCACTTTTCTAACCTCACTTGGTTTTGAGTAATCACTTATTTAAATTGAACTCCCTAAATTCATGGATAACTTGATTTTTCAAATGGCACCACCTAATTTTTATGTGCCGTTTAACGTTGATTCTCACTAAGCTTTCTAATAATAAGATTGTAGGTATCTAATTCTTACTCAAAAAACCGCAAAAACCCGTAAGAGTTAGGTACCTACAACCTTATCATTAGAATGCTTATAAAATTCCACGTTTAACGGTACGTAAAAATTAGGTAGTGCTATTTGAAAAATCAAGTTATCCACGAATATAGGGAGTTCTATTTAAATAATTGATTACTCAAAACTTATCAAGGTTAGAAAGAGGGAACAATAAGCTTTAGGTAGTACATGTAACGCATATTAAAGCTACGAAATCGCAGTTGGATAAATTCAGGATAACTGGTTATTTAATTTTTCGAAACATCAATTTTTTCAGAAAAGTGCAATAATGCCAAAAACCTCCATTTTAGACACTGGTATAATGTATATAGTTACATTCGAATTTCCCAAGGAATCCAAATTTACTAATAAAACTGGGTAGTTTCGTTTAAAAAACATAACTTTGGTATGTTGCACTTATGAACACCCTGTATAAACGAAAATAATGTTAAAATGTGCAGTTTGTTAATTTGCACCTTATTGCAAAATTTTTTTCTAACCTCAATATTTTCCGAGATATCCACCTTCCTCCATAATGGGCCACCCTGTATCTTCCTTAGCGTACGTTTATTGGAAAAATACTTTTATTTATAATTATTCTATACAAAATTGTCTACCATATTGTTACGTACACAGGTACAGCTTCTTAAATCGAAAATATAAAGTTTTGTATAAAGCAATTTGTTGTTCGGTGCAATCATCATTCGACATCTCCATATCTTCTATGTATCCTCAGCAACATTGTTTATATTCTGAAGCACGTCAAGTTCGTGGTAATGGTCATCATCCAGACATATTTCAGCTAACTTAACATATTCTAGAGCTCTCAAACTCACGTGACATCACAACCTTTTTGACATTTACAAAAAATGCAATTGAGAAGATTAGCTGGAGCAGGTTTTTGCATATTTATGGGAATCAGGCCATCTGTTAATTTTTTTGACCCCCAATCTAGTGGATTTTTCTGCACACTAAGTCACTGTTGGTACGTTCTATATGAATGCTATCGGGCGGTCTCAGTTGTTGCGTATAATTCAATAAAAAATTTCGCCATCACAGCTATGCTGGTGGGTTCAGCATTGCGATTTTTGAAAATACCCATAATGCCACTGATATGCCGAGTGTTTTCAAAAATTTCCCTGATTATAGATATATGTTGTAATGTCGCAACCACTGCATCTGTGAAGAAACAGAATATTGTTTACTACAGTTTCATCGTATTGTAAGTTGCTTGAGGTGTATATTTTCTCGGAGACCTTTCTTCTTCCTGGTTTTTTAAAATAAATGTTGCTATAATCGTGCACGAGGAGTGTTAGGAGAACAAGCAAACCTATATTTTTCCTAGAATATAAACAGAGTTATACAAAAATATATTTCCATCGATATAGTGACAATAAGGATGTCTTCATCTTCTTTAATGAGCTTCCTCAAATTTTGTCTTAAGCATGGCGATTAAACTATCTTTAATTGACTCATGATAAAAACGCTCTTGAGATGAAGGCACTTTTATGCTTTCATCAAAAACTCTTTCAAGGGACTTGTAGGGTAACAGACGTTGCTGGAAACAAAGGAAAAAGGGTAATGTATTAGGTGTTAACGTGTCACTGCTAGTGTATTTGGTTCAATATTCACCATTTGAAAAATAAACCAACTTTTATACATCTAAAAATGCGCTCTAAACCGAATTTGAGAAGCAATATCTCTGTAAATATTTATTGTACAAAAAATAGTTAAGAGCTAAATTGTAGGCAATTTTATAAGGGATACTTTTGTGAAAATATTTTAAAATAATGTACGGTAAGGAGATGTGACTAACTATCCAATTTCATGCACCACTTTACCAAGATGGAGTCGCAAGCAACGCGATGTCGTGTTCTCAAAATCAGGTAGTCATTAAGAATGCCAAGATCAAGAACTTTCTGACCTTTTGCAAACAAACACTGTTTTTATGTATTAATTGACTGAGCTAATGTGTCAACCCGATAATCTAAATTTGTAGCTGCGTCATCTTACTAATATGCTCATTGCTAATGGTTATAGCAAACAACTTGTGAAATCAAAACATACGACTGCAAGTAAGCAAGTGCCGTCAGTATTTTTTAACGGCTTTGCTTACTAAACAAACTAACCTACTTTGCACGTATAAAACGAAGTAGGTACGACAACAGAGTTCAGTTGGAATCTAAGTACGAGCACAGTTCAGACCAGTACAGTTACAACCGAATAATGAATACAGTCCAGAAGCCAACAAGTCAAGAACCAGCCAAGTAGTCACAGCACCAGCACCAGGTAAAAACCGACCGAAGTTCGAATATATTGGTCCAATTCATCCCGGCCCGCGGTCTTCAGCGCGATATGTAATATCACGATATCAGGTGACACCGCACCGCGTATAGTACTCCTATTACTATGTGCTGACCTACAACGTTTCCATTCATAATTATAATTAGTATAGCTCAATCACGGTATGTCTAATAATAATAAACATTGTTAAACAGTGGTGACCGCGACGTGATCAAATCAGAGAAAGACCAACATTCGAGGAGGAGCAACAAGACAACAACAGGTATAATCGCAAATTTTTTTATACCTACACAACAAAGATGAACAAAAGGCGCCTCCACAAACGCTACGACAGCTATCAACCCCACGACGCCCGTCGTTATCAAACGCGTAAGCGTACACATCCCTTTATTTTGGCTGGAAGACCCGCTCAAGTGGTTTCTACAGATTGAAGGACAATTTGTCTTAGCAGGAATCACCGCAAATGAAAGTATAATTACGTGATCGCCAACATTGACACAAGACACGCCACTGAGGTACGCGACATTCTTGCCGAAGTTCGAATCCATCGGTCCAATTCATCCCGACCCGCGGTTTTCAGCGCGATATTAATACCACGATATCAGGTGACACCTTACCGCAAATAGTACGTCTATTACTATGTGCTGACCTACAACGTTTCCATTCATAATTATAATTAGTATAGCTCGATGACGGTATGTCTAATAATAATAAACTCTGCTGAACCGATCCGAATGTGAATTCTTTTCCTGGTTCAACCCGGCGTCTAGAGTAATACACCCTAAACGCTACTAACTAATTCAAAATGGCATTAACTTGGATACATTTACAATTGCTTACGGACGACAAAAGTAGGTTCTCACACGTACTTTAAATTGCATATACCAAACAGGTAAAAGGATAACAAATTAAAGGTTTATCCATAAAATTAGGATAATTAATATGAGAACATGTTCAAGGACGTTACATAACCGCCTACCAAAATCATCTAGATTTGTTGGTTTTCTAAAAAGACAAAAGATAAGATCACATGTGCTACTGCAGTGGAAGGGCACACTGTTTTGTTAATGGACGCTTAAGAAAGTTCTCACTAGTGCGGACAGTATCCACACGAGCAATATTATCGTTTTCTAGATGCAAGTCTACTATTTTACCCAACCTCTATTGAACAAGTAGGGTTGAATAGCCTTCGATGAAACTACTAGTATATAATGATTTAAAAACAGGTTTTCAAAAGTCGTGGTGCAATCTTTGGACCAACTACAATTGTAATAACCAAATGTGATAACTCTGCATCGGGATGTTAGGGGATCCAATGTCAAAAAATATCCCGGTGCGAGAATACTTCAGTTGCATAGAGGCTAAGAATTCAACATTGCTTTGATTTGTACAACTAAGGTGTTTAATTCATCATAAGTAAGTTTGACCTCTAAAATGTGATACATGAGAAGAGTTAAAGTACCATTTAATGGGCTTTCTCGTCTCCAGCTAGTTTAAATTGGTCACACAATTCTTATTAGCCCCAACAAAATTAGTACCGCCATTGCAAAGCATATAAACAAATATAAATATGGCTTTACAGTCTCAGAACTGTGTCGTCGACGATATGTGCACTGGAAATGGACCGCCATAAGCTACACCAACACAACTAAATGCTTTAAGTTGGCTTACGCAAGCTTTTGGTAAATTTGCCATAGAAAGTTTGACCGAAATGGGTTTGTCCTTGAGACATGACAACAACAACGAATTGCTCTACGAACCAACTCAATCCAAAATTTTTGTATTAAATACTTGTTAGTATTTTCGGCAGAATGCTTGTTTTCTAAATGAACTTGTTCTAAAGTAGTTAAACGATGTTTTCGAAGCAATAAAGCTGAATGTTTCATCCCAAAAGGCAACAAAGCGTTAGCAAAACGACCGCCTACTTTTAAAATTTCTTTGCTATTCACAAATGGTGATACAATTTTGAAGGTTCTTATAACAAGGTAATCTCTTAGAAATGAGATCAAATTGGTAGTGAAACGTTTCAAGCTGAACTATAATAACTGTACAAAAAAAGTGCATGATGCAGTTCATGCTGAGTTAAGGAACCAAACCTCAAACCTAGGTGTCATTTTACGACAGATATCAATAAATCTAACACAAATAGCAATGACTTTTTGAATCTTACGTAACGATGAGAAACGTCTTATTAATTCTATAAGATCGTTGCGCACAAGTTGCTTCTGCATAGAAGATTCTAACTTTTCTCTAGGCCAATAGTATTCCGTCTGCAAAAGCTTGGTAGGACCCGCCCACCAAAGTTAGCAATTAAGCAACTCTTCTAGGAGAAGACTGTTTGATTTTGCTATAGCAAAAGAAACGACACTATTATCTACTACAAAACGAAGATAGACTACAGTAGCGTAGCTTAAATCGGACGCATCACAAAATCCGTGAAACGAGCAATGAGTGAAGAATGCTGGTTTGGAATAACGAGATATCTGGAGATTTGACAAACTATCAAGTTACAACTGATTTGATAAAATCATTTTCATTGGTTTGACCAATAAAAATTAAGTAAAATGTGTGTCTTGCGACATCTCGTGTTAAAATGGACACGTGTAATAGTATAAACTAAGTGAATGCTAAATGTTGGCATTTACTTAGTTAATAAAAATTAATTTATCGATGTTTGACATTGGAGACACAAAATCTTCGACACCGTAGAATTGTCTGTACTAAAAGCAAAGGGATGGTTTTGACAATGTTCAACGAGCAACAAAGTTAACAGCAAAGGTGAACTGGCTGACCATTTGTGCAATTCAAAACAACTACAATTTAATAGTTTACTCAATTGTGTTTGAAATTCCAACAACGAATCTCAAGTTTCTGCACCACAAACAAAATCATCAAAGTAGAAATTTGATGATATGACTTGGCTGCAAGCAAAAAATTTTCTTGCCCTCTTGCACTAATTGCAAGTGACAACTAGAAAAAGAGAAAATGCCATATATTACTGTGTTCAAGCTAAAGGTTCGGATGGGTTCATCGGTAGAGAACCTCCAAAGTATCAGCTGGAATTTCCGATGCAAATTCTTCACTAAAATCTGTCTAAGCATTTGACGTACGTACGTCATAAGTGAAAACGAAATTAAACCAACGAATCAGTATTGCGCTAATATTGCTGTGCAAGATGTGCTTCACTGATAAGGATACCTGCGCTATCCTTAGCCGAAGCGTTGAGAACTACTCTAATTTTTAAGCATCATTATTCTTGAAAATGCAATAATGCGGAACATAATAACTATGTAAACTATCAACAACCGTAGAGGAAACTAGGGACATGTGATAGATTCTAGTAGTCTTGAAAAACTCCATGTATTTCTCTTTTATAACGGGATTGGAATTAAAAATCAAAAGCAATAATGTGCATTCTCACAAGACCCTACAAACAGAATTTAGTGTCTTTGAATGGTAACGAAACCACAAAACGACCCAAATTTATTTTTTCAGCCTACAATCAGGCTTGGTGTACAAGTTGATGACTTGTCTTTTAGAGTAGCTACCTTAAACTTTTGTTTATTTTTTGATTTTTAAGTTCTTTATCTTGGTGAAATTGCTTACGATAACTGCGATTACCATTTCGGCACTGTACAAACCCTAAAGAAGTTTTGGTTACAACATAGAACAAACATATTTTAAACTTTTTAAAGAAAAACAACTGTCACCTTTGAAATAAACTTATTTTACTAAAGTTATACTGTGTGTTACCTTCGTTTTGGGATAGACTTATTCTGCTAAGAATGCAATGTAAAAGGATTATTTTTGTATTTCATAAATAATGTTTATAATTTAATTTAAAGTGTTTTTTTTAATGTTATTTCTATTGCGTACATTATTTGTTTTGCTTCTTAAGAATTTTGTTTAGGAATTCAATCATAGTTAACAATACTATTACTCCACGTCTTATAAATCAGAAGGGGGAGTTATGCGGCGGTTTCCAAAACAAAATTTTAACACCTCTTTTTTCACATAAACCTTATTTATAATACCGCAGGTCTGATTAGAGTTTAGGCTTAATCTATCTAATCAAAAGGGTCGTCAATGTAGATTTTAAAATCTTGGAAAATATTTATTCTACATTTTTCTTCAAATAAAGTTGTTTATAATTCAATTATACACAACTTTTGCATAAACTATTTTATAGCCGAACACTTTCGATAGTTTTCTACACGTTTGTATCAGAACGATGCCGACTTCTGCGCAAAACGCCTGTTTTTAATTCGGTCTTAGCATTTTCCCTTAAAATTTTGTACAAGTTGATTTATTTGAGGTCTTACATTGATACTTATTAATTGCGGATTTGCTTTGTTTGTTTAATAAATTCTTTGTTAGTCTTTGTAGAAATGTTTTGAATAATCAGCTTTTACATCTTTCGTTAATATTTATTTTCGTTGACTCAAATCGCCTTATGCGATAAAGTTAATTTGTAATTGATCCTTTAATTTTTAAAACATTGCATTTTTCTTTGTGTTGACGAAAGTAAGATGACTTTCTCATCTCACTTACAGTAACCGGGAGATATTAAGTGGATTGGCGTAATGTAGCGGCATATTTGTAAAAACATATAGGGTTTTCCAATAAGAGGTTTCATTTTTGATATATAAAAAAAACGAGTATATTTTAAGAAAATGATATTAGCCAAATAGCCGCCACACGCTACGGTTGCAGCTCCATATCCTTGTCATAAAATTTTTAATGACAAATTCGCACATTTCCGGCTGTATGTTTCTGGTAACTTCATAAATTGATTGTGGATCATTGGTTTATCTTTTACGTGACCCTAAAGAAAAAAGTTTAAAGTATTAAATCACAAAATCATGGGGGCTAATTGTGAACACCTCTTCGAAAAATAAAATTTTCCCTATTTCTATAGTGAATTTTAACAATTTCAATGTGTTGTTGAAACGAGTATTGTTGCATTTTTAAAAATGGCGTAGTTTTTAGTTGTCAAATGTCAAAAGATGACAGCTGCCCACATAGCGGGCTATTGAAAATAAAACCTCTTATTAGAAAACCTTTTATATACTTAATGTAAATTAAGTTTAAAGTTAGGATGATGGCGGTTAAAATAACGTGAGATCGCGACGCCGAAGTTATGAACAATAGTACGCTTTACATTTATAAATTTTTGTTTGTTGTAAATAATGACAAAAACATATCGTCTAATAATAAATAATTTAAGTGTCGTTGGAAAAAATAGAATTATGAAGAATTAAATAATACAATTATTGTGACCAGAGACTGTAGCAGTTGAATTAAGATTATAGTTCGACGACCCGCATTGCGGAATAAATAGTTTAATACGGAATTGTTTGCCGTATAGTCACAATTAACAATTAAAATAGAATTAAAACAATAATCCTCCAAAAGCTGGTAAATAATTAAGTGTATGTATTGAATAAATACGACACTTTAGTTTGAAATAGTTCAGGTTTTGAATAATCAACAATTTTCGAAGGTAGTAAATTGTAAGTAAGTACGTTTGAAAATTTTCCGCTTCGTCAGACGTCGCATTAGGGTTTCGTGTTTATTGTATTTTTTTAGTGTAAGTTAATAAGTTAGTTGAATCCTTAAAATTTATTTATTTCAATGTATGAGTTTTTATTATTACCATTTTCATGATAATATTTTTAATGTATTTTATCTACAACCGCTATTGTAAATGACAATTAACTCACTGCTTGCCATCTTTGTATGGCTTATAGTGCTAAATGATATAGCTAGTTGTTTTGTACTTTACTTTAAATGCTATGTACTTTGTACAATGCTATGGTAATAACCCGCAAAGTATAATACACCGATGAATTTGGAATGAATATGGTATCAAAAATAAGGACCGTATTTAAAAGAAAAAGTTGATAATGGTTCTCCAAAAACGAAACGTCGGATTCAAAAATTAGTAACAATGCGTTAAACACAATAAAAATGTGCCGCGGAGAAGTGTCATTGGAATAGATGTAGCTCCACTGTTAAAGCCAGAAAAAATAAAATAAAAAATAAAAAAAATTAAAATTTTTGAAATATCTCATCTACTATATAAAAATAAGTCGGGTTTTCCTTCCTGACGCTATAACTCCAGAACGCACGAACCGATTTCCACGGTTTTGCATTCGTTGGAAAGGTCTCGGGCTCCGTGAGGTTTATAGCAAAGAAAATTCAGGAAAAATTTTAACAGAAAAGCGGGAAAATCTTTTTTCACATACAGCGCCATCTCTGATACATAGCATGTACTACAAACCAATATTTTAAGTAGATGGCACCGGTGCGTGGATTCCATAACAAATCCCGATGATGTAGTAAACTATCCAACGGAGTTTTTGAACTCTCTGGAGTTACCAGGATTTCCACCACATAACTTGCAACTCAAAGTTGGTACAGTTATTATGATATTGCGTAATTTGAATCCACCGCGACTTTGCAACGGTACTCGACTTTTGGTAAAAAGACTAATGCCGAATTTGATTGAGGCAACCATTATTAACGGAAAGTACGCAGGTGAAAATGTATGTATTCCTCGAATACAAATGATTCCGACTGATCTTCCGTTTGACTTCAAACGATTGCAATTTCCAGTTCGCCTTGCGTTCGCAATGACAATTAACAAGTCGCAAGGCCAATCGCTTAGTGTTTGCGGGATAAATTTAGAAAATAATTGTTTTCACATGGGCAGTTATACGTTGCGTGTTCACGAGTTGAGAAACCATCCGCTTTGTTTGTGTTAACGTCAGACCAAAAACAAAAATGTGGTTTACCAAAGTGCACTTCAATGAAACGGATAATTTGCGGACACGTATAACGCTTCGATTCAGTATTTACTTTGGATTCACTTTCATTTACTTAGAGAAGTTCAACTAAATAACACTTTATTTTTGTAATCGAAATGAATTTATTACTGTTGTGAAACGAAATAAAATTTTTCCTTTTCAAATATAAAACAAAAAAAATGTTTCTTCATCTTTTAATCACCAAACGAAATGGTACATAAAACGAAGCCATTTGGTGGCGAAACGGAGTTCGCCGGGTTTGCTAGTAAACGCATAAAATTTTCGAGGTTGTCTGACCGCCATTTTTTTTTGGTTTTTGAAGTCTCAACTTTTGTTCTATTCAACCAAGTCTATATCTGCTACCGTTTCCGAGATACCCATAGTGGCCCTCCTTATCTTGAACACAGTGTATAATAATAGTTATAATTTTGTTAAATTGATGTTTATCATTAAACATTTTTTTATGTTTCATGTCTTAGAGTGCATGACAACAAAAGTTTAAGTTTGATCACGAAATAACTAAAATTCAAGAAGTACACAATTTAAATAAGCGCTTAACGCACATCTCTATTTTAGCTACAATTAGTCCATTAATTTATAGGTTATAAGTTCAAATAAAAACAAATTATTTTTTTTTGATAAACTGCCGTCTTAATTTAGTTACTTATTCGTATTCAGCAAATCAAATGCGTGTCTAAATTTATACAATAACCTATTAGAAATTGTCTCAGCGTTTTAATAGTAATACTATTAGTGATTGATAAGTATGTCGATTTATTTAACAGCAAAACTGAGTTTGGACTCGTGAATAAAAGACAGACTTATGAGACAAATTCACGAACAAAATGAAAGGTCAAAGTATCGTTGAAAACACCAAAGTTGTTAGCGTATTCATAATTTAAAGACAACTGGTGTTTTCGGGGGTAATACCGTAAGAGCTCTTGTTTATCCGGACGAACTTTAATTTTGAACGAAAACTTTGTTGGTTGGTAATTGACGAGAGCAAATAATATAGTAAAATCGCGACACCAAAAGTGAAGCGATTTTACCTATGTTATTTGCTCGACTTTATATTTGTATTAAACATCATCAAAACGTAATGTAACTCTAGTTACCATGAAAACATCAACGAAAGGTTAAACCATTTGCAAACATACCTACTTGCCGTTTGTCCGATGTTGGAGTGACAAATATTTATTTATGATACAAGTGTGTGAAGTAAAGCTTTTATGCACGAGATTAAAACACGAGCTGTAGGTAAGTGTTTTAACCTCAAGGAGTGCATTAAAGTCCTTAACTAGTATCTCATACAATGTTTTATCGACCTCAGAACTAATTTTTGCAAATAGAAACAGTTACTACAACAGAGAAACGCATTCGATTTCACTTCTGTTTATTTCGAGTCTACGTTGCCAGACAACCTTGACAACAAAAATTGTTTAATAATGAAACTTTCATTTAAATTACATTACACTTTTACACACAATTTTATTTTTTATGCACGATTTATTTAAAAGTAGCATTTCATACAGAATTATTTAGTAATTAATGTTGTGATCATAGGTTAGACGTAGATAAACGTATATTAAAATGCGTTGTTTTAGACAAATGAATTAAATTGTCGCGGTAATTCCAGTTGTCTCTGATTTGTGATTGGCTAGATAATGTGAAAATTTTGATATGTGTGAAATAGTTATTAAAATGATTGCAAATGAGAACATCTACACTCGTATTGTGTATTTAAAAAATGTTAAAAAGTTAAATTGTTATTTATTACGCGACATGTTTAAAATAGGGAGATTGAGATGGATACTCAAAAATTGTCTAAAAATGTAAAAATAAAAAACAAAAATACGGTTAAATTACTATATTTATGGATTTAATACAACAAAACAATTATTTTAATGCAATGTATTAGTGTTTACCTAACCTGTAAATCTTCACCACTATTCTTCGTTTGATTATAAAATATGTACAAATGTCAGGTACTACACCCTAAACATTGAAGTAGATATGCTTATTTAACTTATAGAACCAAAGTGTCCCGATTTTTTTTGCTCAATGGTACGTGTACGCAAGGAAATAATTTTTTTCTAAAAGCCAAATTAGTTTGAATATTACTTATTATTCTTTTCTAAAGCACAATATTTTTACTTTCCACACTTGTAAGGAAAACAACTATTTTACGCGTTCAAATAGAAATTATTTTCTTATTAGTTTTGGAATAAAAATCTCTTTGGCATCAGCAGCTGAGAAGCCAAAACAATCAATGATTTTTACTAAGCAAAGTAATGTAAAGTCAATCTGTACAATGTGTTCATTACTGAATTCTCAAACCTTTATTTTTTAATATTTTTGTAATATTACGAAATTATGTTTGAATAGAAAGTAGTCTCTAGTATCATCAAAGACCATATAATAGGGAAGACGTGCAAACAGCGTGTGTATAAAAGTTAGTCGTCCTCTAGAGTAATTCCCTATCAACCGACTAACAAACTATAACTTAGCTATGACCAAAACCATTTGCAATGAGACCTGGAATAACTAAATTACAATGTTTCCGAACTTTCCGCTGGAAATAATTCTTAAGCTGCAGTACCGTAATTATTTTCAGAACATCAGATTTTTATTCCACTACGTTATAATAAAAACTACAACAACCGCATAAATAAACGCAAAAGTTGCATTTAAGGAACAAATAACAGTTAGTAACTGATAACAATAAAGGACCTTGGTCTAATCCCAAATAATGTTCTATTCAATTAACAAATTAAGACTGTTTTACTTCCTTTGATTACTAGCCATTTGCGCCATTTACTTTTTGTGGCAAGCTTGTGAATTAAAACAAGCGAGCCACAAAAATATGATTTTCCCAATAAAATATAATGTCCTTTTATGTTACCGAAGCAGAAGGTACTGTATCTATTTTAGGCAGAATGTGCAACAGCATATTTTGCGGGGTAAGTTGTCAATAAAACTATTAACAACTTTAATTGTGATAACTGCAAAAGCTTATTTACCTCAAGTGCTTTACAACAATACCATAATGAACTTTTGTAATTACAAATAGATTCTTCTTATGACGGCATAAAGTATTTAACAATTCCCGCAAAAAACGTTGTATTAATTACAAAATTAGTTTTAAATTTATTTAATAGTTATTTTATTAAGAATTGTACAGGTACTCGGAAAACATAAATTGTTTTTAATTCAACATCTCATAAAATGTAAACTAAACAAAACTTTAAATGGAACTCTCAATGCATTCGGCTGAATAACAAACGCGCGAATAACAAATGTACAAAATTTAATCATTTAAATAATTTATAATAGTAGTATTTGAACTATTCTTAATTTAGAAAACAAATACAATTCTTTTATTATTATGATTTTGGTTGTAGGTACTCAAGTTCTTTATTTATATAGGTACTAATTGCACTAACTATCATATTTTTGTGCAAATACAATAAGTAGAAATACATTACACTTGTTTCAATGTTTCATGCTTTTGTAATATTTAAATAACTCGAAATATTATTAGAAATTTTTCTTTTTATACTTTACCATTGATATGACTTTACCTAGTCGTATATATTGAAAAAATGAAAAAAAATGGATAGAAGAAAATGAATAACATACCTCCGACGCATAAGGAAAACTGAGAAGAAAAAAGAAGATATATTTTGTTTTCAGTTTTTGAATTAAATAGATAATATTATTTGTTTCTGTCACGTTAGGTACTGTGTTATGCAATACAGAACAAATACTACATAGAAAAATCGTATACAACATTATGATTGTGTTTTAACTAGGAAAATACTCAACCTTTTATACTAAACAATAGATTTTAAACGTGGCAACAATGCTGCATACAATTTTAAATCTCTAAAATGCTTTTGTCCTTGTTTTTTATAGCTTGTCCTTGACTTGACTTTTAATTTAGGCAAGACTCCTTTCTTGTGAACGTTATTTACCTTTACGTTGCACGTCTTCCCTATTATATGGTCTTTGGTATCATCATATCCCAATGTACAATTGATTATTAGTAAAAAATGCTTATATTGTAGAAAATGTAAAACTGATTTAAAAGCCAAATTTGACAAGTGGAAGATAATACGACCAGTGAACTATTATACAAACGTCTTATAAATTTATTTTAGATTAGTTTGGGAAGTATTTATTACGGTTGTACATGTATCATTTAACAAAAAAAAACGAAACTCTTTTGTAATCATCTATAATTTAACGTAGACTTCTATAGATTTATTGAAAGATAAATTTAAATTCTGTACAAAGCATTTAGAGTTTGAGTGTGCTTACTGTGATAAAAATGTGATTTATTTTTATAATAAACGGCTAAAAGAAATTTTTAGCTTATGCGGCATTTCTAAACGAACTTTCTTGACTTGTATTTGCTAATATAATAGAGAATCTGCGTCTAAAGAATAAAATACTTTTTGATAAATGGACATGGATGTATTTTTACTTACAACTAAAAATGTAATAAAAGGAAAAAGCTAGTTTATCTTCAATATGTTCACTAAAGGTTACGTTTTTACGTAAATACAAGTAAAAAGTATTAATATAAGAAAAGGGCGGTGTTACTTCTTTCCGTAAGTAGAAAACGCAATTAGGTCATCGCAAACGTATATTTCAGCAAATACATTTGAAAGAAACCCCAATTCAAGTGAATGCAAAAATTGATTAATGAATAAATTCATTCATTTCCTGAAATGAAGGTAACAAACAAAATCTTGAACACACAAATTGGTTCATATTATGTATTTCTTTAAGTCACTAAGAGAAGTTGATAAAGTTTCGTTTAAGTGCTAAAATTGTTTGTTATCAATAACAAAAAAAAATGTTAAGAATTTTTTGCTTGAAATTTATGAAATTATCTGCAATTTCAATTTGCAAACAGAATATGTGTTGAAAGTACGAAATGTGGTTTCGCTAAATAATACTATAAAGTTAATGACTGGAGCTTTCTGGAACAGACATCTTTTGACGGGCTTTCCCAAAATGTTAGGCAATTACGATCAATGCAATTGGGTTGGTAAATAATGTTAGCGGAGCTGTATTGAACATCCTAAATCAACTATTACATGTCGAAAAGCACTTGTAAAAAATCGGATCGGAAAAAGCACTTTAGGAGACTTCAATTTTTTTAAGTCGTTTCAACAACAATTTTTCATTTGCATAATTTGATAATGTACTTCTAGAGAAATGTTCTAATCTTTAGTGTTTATTACAATATTATAATAATATGAATAGTAAGATGAAACAAAGTTACTAGAAAAATTAAAGGAAGACATTTAAAAAACTGCTTAGATTTTGAAAAGAAATTTGGACTCATTTCAGGTATTGTGGTTTTATAAAAATTAGGAAAAAGACTTAAAGTCGTCCAATACAAATTTTATTGAGAAAAGGATATTTTATTCCCCGCGTACTTTCCTCTCCGAAATACTTTCCTCCCGTGTACTTTCCTCCCCGTGTACCTTCTTTCCAAGTACTTTCCTCCCCAAAACACTTTTCTCCTCGCGTACTTTCCTCCCGCGTACTTTCCTCTCCGCGCACGTCTCACCCTGAGTACTTTCCTCCTCGCGTACTTTCCCCCGCGTACTTTCTTCCCGAAATACTTTCTTCCACGCGTACTTTCTTCCCCGAAAACTTTGCTTCCCGCGTGCTTTCCTCCCCGCGTACTTTCTTCTCGCTAATAAGTAAGAAATGACAAAAAAATATATGATTAAAACAAATTTACGTGAAAAAAAAAGTTTGTTTTGAAATTGTTATTGTGGGTGTAATTTTTTTAAAAATAAATGGTAATAACTGTAACTTACCAACCAACACGGTTTACTCCCGATCACATAAAACAACTTAAATTAATTAAAAGCCGTGACTTGTAGTATATAGGATGTACCGCGACTAGCAGTACATTGGATGTACAGAATTAATTTATACACCGGCTGGGTGCGCATCTTTGAATAACGTTTACCCCAAATCACATGAAAACATGTAATTTGTGTATGAAGAAAATCGTAGTAACTGTAACTTACCAACTAATACTGTTCGCCCCCGATCACATCTACCAATCAACAACGCTTACTGCAAATCACATAATGTAACGTTTTAAGAAGAAAATTGTAATAACTGTAACCTACCAACCAACACCGTTCATTCCCGATCACATCTACTAACCAACACCGTTTACCCCAAGCCACATGAAAACAACATGTAATTTTTTTAAGAAGAAAATTGTAATAACTGTAACCTGCATACCAACATCGTTCACCCCCGATCACACCTACCAACCAACACCGTTTACCCCAAATCACATGAAGAAGAAGCAAGTAGGTGGAAAGAAGAGTACGTGCAGAGGAAAGTACGCGGGGAGGAAAGTATGCGGGGAGGAAGGTACGCGGAGAACAAAGTGTAGATATCAGTGAAAAGTATGTAATAGTTTTGACCTAATTAAAATTAAAAGATCATCTTGAAATACGTAACATGATTATAAATAAAATAAAAATGATATAAATAAGAAAAATCATGAAAGTTTTATTGTTTGAACTTTATAGAAAAATGGTTTAACACCATATTTTGAATTTTACGCATTTTATAAAGTAATACTCATTTACGTTACAAGACCGGAAAGTGGTGCTTTACAGGCTGAGAAATATTTGGTAATTTTAACAGCAGCTTTTCTCACAGTATTGAATCCTACTGGTTTAGTGCTGCACTTTCCTTTGTTATAAATAATAATCGATTATGAGGAACATTAGAGGGACGTACGGCGACGTATTTCTTATACAAATTTAAATTTTTTATAGGTTCTTTCAGGATAAATTGTGAACATTTTTTGGTAATTTATGTGTAGGGTAATTTTTCGCTTTTATTTAATTAATATTTTATTTCGAATTGTCATTTAATAACGTTGTCAAAATAAAAAACCTAATAATCTACGAAACAAATAAAAATCGGTTTTGAGTATATGAGCTTATTTTACTTATTTTAGCTTCATGTGCATGTTTTTTAAAATATTTCCATTGCTCTCAATTAGTATCACTTCACTATCTGATGCCGAATTAAAAATTCAAATATTTTTAACAAACCGGGTAGAATCATGATAGAAGTTTTGAATCAATTTGGTCAAAAAAATCATTACTTAAGCCGCTTTCTGAATTTCTTGGGCTTTTCTTCGCGTCATTATGTGTTGCCGATGACAATTTTAGGATATTTCCTGTTTGTTTGTAAACTTGTCAACAACAATTGTCAAAGTACACATTTCTAATTTTTCTTTCCCTCGAGATTTTACTCTCCGAAAAATGATGTATTTCTCTGTCTTGTATTACACGTGCATTAAAATTATATTCGCAGACCGTTATCAAGATGTTTACAAGTCTCATTGTAAAAACTTGTATGTAGACATCCATGGAAAAATAACAACGTTTATTTGACAAATAATTTTGACATTACGATTACACAATAGACAACATTAAATTAGTAGATATTTCATTTTAAAATACATTTTTCAAGAGAACAACTAATTGACATAATCTTTGATTTTCCTAATGGTGAAAAAAATATTACTTTTATACCAATAAGCTTTATAAGACTCTTCCAGTATTTTCTTGAAACCGGGAGCAAACTATTAGTCAGGTGTGGTAGGAGAAGAAGTGGCAATAGAAAAAATGAGTTCAGAAAAATTAAAAAGAACATTTATTTAATGTATACCACATTTAAATGCATTAGACTTTAGGTGTAAGTCAATAAATGTTTACAACGATTTTTTTAATAATTGTTTTATAGGGCAAACAGTGACGTAACCAGGATATGATTTTGAGAAATGGCATACCGTGGGATATGAAATCCCCCACAAAAATTTAAATTTTTAGCTGCTAAAATGCAATTTAAAACATTCCCTTGGGCTTCAAGTAGAAAATAATCGAAGTTTAATATACCTAAATACTTAAAAGTCAAATTAAGACTCAACTGAAGACACCTTCTGTTCGTTTTCTGATAAAACTAGAATACTCCCAACTTAAGAAGTAATGGTTGACATGATCTTTATTCTTAGAAAATGCTACAAAAATTGTTTATTATCGTCACAAGTATACGCTGAGAGATATCCTGGCAGAGCACATCCCGATCCAAGAATGAAAACCATGTCAACCATTTCTTCTTGAGTTTGGGAGCATTTAGTAACATTTCATCAGAAAACGAACAAAAAGTGTCTTCAGTCTTAATTTGATTTTTAAGTATTTTAACAACTACACATCTTTTGTATTATCATAGCATACTTGTAAGTATTTGGGAATTTTTTTTTTCAGGGTATGTGGTTTTTCGTAGTACCAATGGAAAATTTGAAGTTTAGATTATCGAACGCTGTAATTTTTTAGAGGGATAGTATTTCAAATTTTCGAAAAAATTGTAATTTGCGAATGCCAATCAAAATTTTCTTTTTCCAAAAGTACCCAAAAAAATACGTTAAGGTAAAACAGGCTTTAGCTTGTCCTACAATACAAAACCTACCCGCCAGCGCAATTTAGTTTCTATCAAAAAAAATCCCAAAAATGGTCAAATTTTTCGGAAAAACAATTATAACAGCAAAACCGCTAAAATTAGGAGTAGTATAACATGTTACATAAAAAAGAAGTACTCTTTGAGTGCTTTCCAAATCTGCAATAAAATATAGAGTGTTCTATTTAAAGAAAACATAAGTTTGATAATCCACTAGAATAAGGCACGCTGATATTTTAGAGACATGGCGACGATAATTGCAAACAATTTTGCTTCTAGATTTTTTTGATAACTTTTATGTTAAAGGAGCTATGGCCCAAAGGGAGTTTAGGTACTACATCCTGTACATATGGAAGGAAGTTTGTTTGTATCGATCTATTTCAGATAATATTTAACTATAGTTCTAGCCATTACACAGTGGTGGTGGAGTCATGTACGCATGAGTGAGAACACAATAAATTCAGTTAAGAAAAACAATAAAGAATAAACAAAAAGTTACAGTAATCGGAGAATTTTACAATTATTGTGAAACCATACATACGAGGATAAATTAAAAAGTTTCTGGCCTAGTCAAGGAAACAGAAGAATATAGCATAAATAACAATTTTATTTTTCAACGTAATCTCCAATTGGTTCACTGCACTTGGTTCACCTATGTTCAAGTGCTCTTATTCTATCCTTATAAGCCTTTTTGTCCAACTGGCCAAAATACTCATTTGTGGCAGCAATCACATCTTCATTCGACTCGTACTTCTTTCCTGCATGAATTTTTTTTAAGTTTGGAAATAAACTAAAGTTTAAGAAGGTAAATCAGGCGAGGAGGGGGCATGGGGTACCAATTTACACCGTAATTCATTAATTTTTGCTATATCAAGAATCATTTGTAGCAGAGTGCATTATCCTGGTGAAACAAATTTTTTTCTTTGCTAATCTATGTCGTTTTTTTTTCAATCTTGTCTTTTAGCTTAACAAGAAGGGTTGCATAGTATGCTCCGTTAATTGTTTCACCGTGTTTAAGATAATTCACAAAAAGGATGCCTTTGGCATCTCAAGAAACTGATGCCAAAACTTTTCCGGCCGACGGAATTATTTTGGCCTTTTTCGGAGCAGGTTCTTCTTTAGCAGTCTACTGTTTCGTTTACTGCTTAGTTTCTGGTGTATAGTGGTGAATCCACTTCTCATCCATTGTAGCAGAAATTTTACTGTATTGCGTAACAAGTCCAAACACTCTACCGAAACACTTTGCGCGTCAGCTTTGCTCCAGTGTGAGCAGTCGCAGCACCCATTGCGCGGATAACTTCCTCATCCCTAAAAGTTGGGTTAGGATATATGTTTGCTCTGTTGAAATCCCCATAGTATCCGCTATCTCCATAACATTCAATCACAATTCATTCAACCCAACTTTATGGACTTTTTTAACAATTTCTGTCGTAGTGGCCGTTTTTGATGTTCCTGAACGCGGCGCATCTGTGCTCTTGCGACCACGTTTAAAGTCCGCAACCCAAGTTTTAATCGTGGAGTTCAAAGGTGGAGATTCGCGCGATGTGTCATCTAGCTCAGTTTTTATTTCTTTTGGAATAAACGCTTAATATGAAAATATTTAATAACGGCACGAATTTTAACTGGCTCTATTGTTGCAACTTTTAAAACTTTAGCAACTTTGACAGCATTTTAAACATTTATTATTTGACAGATTTTTTTGTTATTCCACAGCCAGACAGATACATTTTGAAACAATATTACTTCATAAAAACATCGGTCTCTTTGTCAAACATTTTTTTTCCAAATTCTTAAGGTCGTAGGTGCACAGTCATGCTTAAAATTGTATCCAAGTTTTAAAAATTAAAAATTCTGAGTTACATAGCGGACATTGCCTTCGAAAATCATCTGCTACACTTTTTATTGATATGGTGGCAAGATCATCTTCTTAAGTAACGATTTATTTACCTTAACATACAAATTGTTAGATTGAAAGAATTAGATAGCCTGTAAATGTTCCTGATTTAATCAAAATTTATTATTGCTCTGAGGGAGTATGTAAAAGGCTTTGATCGTTTTACCATTAATTTTATCTTAGGAATTTACTACTAACTTTTGCTTATACAGGGTGGCACACAGAAACAAAAACAGACAGGTTTGGACTACTTACATCCAGATATCCAAAAAATGTTCGAATAGGACAATTTTTTTTTTTTTTTGAATATAATTAGTAATTCTAATTATGTAAGTGTTATCCTCAACAATAAACTTTACAGTAATGTTTGGTTTTTAAATTTTGACCAGAACTACTCGAGTAATGAAGTTTTAATTTTATATTTTTCAAACCTTAAAATCTTTACAAGTGGACCTTGGTAGTTTTCAATAAACATAAAATGAAGAAACACAATATTAAAAAAATTGAACAACACGACAACATGTGACGAGCAAGAAAAATTTGCCGTACAAAAAAAAAACTTAATTAGCTAATTCCTTTAATTAAGAACCGCGCTGTATATAAACAGTGGTTACGAACTGATTTTCTCCAACGGCTTCCCGGTTAACTAGAATATTCGGTGAAGCGTCGCAGGTCCAGATAATAAAGAGTATAATAGCCGCTCAAGATTACCCTATTATTCGTATCGAATATTCAATGATATTTATTTTGCACAACTCGAATTTCGTGCCCAAAAATTTTAATCACGAGTGGATGAGCAAGGCGCCAATTAGTTAGTTAAACGTCCAATTCGGAGACAAATAATTATCAAACAGAACTAATACTGTTGATAAGAAAAATTCGTTAGGCGAGGCACTTAAATAAAACAACCGAATACGATAACAAAATAACAGGTGTGTAACTTTATTTAAATCTTGGGTTTTAACAAACGGACACACAAATAATCTTAACATAAAATTGAAAATAAAAGTAGCGGACATCAACGCACCAGCAAAGCGTAGTATAATTACTTCAAAATTCGAGCGCACTCGTACTATAGGCGACGAGTTGAATGAACCGTACGCTACGATTCCAGATAGCAACATAAAAGAGCACACAAAAATTCAAGAAAAATAAAGCGTGTCGCGCAAATAATTTATTTTAGCGTTCAAAACATAATTAAATTAAAAATAGTAAAACGGTACCTTAAGGTATTATCAAGTTGGTCGTAGAGAAAACACTTGCATATCTAGCCAGCGAGAAATGAATTTTCTTTCCCCCCAAAGAGTCGGGTGATCTGCCCTATTGTATAATTGGATGGCACTTAGGTGATAATTTGATAGCCCTTCAGCTGGTAAATTAGATGGTAGTTTAGATAGTACCTTTAAATAGTAACGTAGAGGATATCTTAGATCTAAAATAGACAAAAGACAACACTGACATTCCACGTTGTATGCTCGTATAGGAATTTTTCTAAAACTTACGATGTTTGCATAAAAGGAGAAATTATCCGACATTTGATAATTATAATAATCGGAACTTCGAAAAAGGCGACAACCTACAAATAACGACCGTTATTTAAGGATGACCCAGAAACAAACGGATTTCTTACCTAGCGAAATTAAAACACGATATATGCGTCCACCATCTTAGGAATTTTTACCGGAAAGACGGGCAAAACACGAAATGCCTACTGGACTACCTTCGCGCGCCATCTAGGAGCTTCGAGCGAAATTCCTATCCGAAAAGCGGTTCGTGCCGGAGATTAATTACCGTAACAAACATTACTGAAACGCTTATTGTTCCGGCTCTCAAATCAAATGTTTAAAAATACGTTGTGCTATTTACACTTTTTGAGGTACACCTTACCCATTTGAGGGTAACACTTGGTAAAAATACCAATAAGATTTGTCCTCCTTCCCGAAAAGAAAATCGACGTGTCCGGAGCATTTTGTTGAGTATAGGAGTAGTCGAAGACTGTTTGTTTCGTTTTTGGTGGGCCACACTGTATATTGATTGTTAAAGTTTTTATAACTTAATTTAATTGATGTAATATTTTATTTGCCTTTCAGAGTAATTATTTTCAAATTAATTATGTATTTACCAGCTACACCCAGAACTTTACAACTTATCATTAAGGTCTGTGAAATAACTAAGTAAATAACAGATTAAATAACTTTTATGTCGACATTTTAATTAAAACTCATATGTTGGCGTTTGTATTATTAGTTATTAAATAATGTTTACTTCAGTTAAATGTAAAGTTAATTACATTTAGAGTAAACACCTGAGTTATATTAATATACACGCACACGTTAGGGATCACATAATTATCCAGCATTTATTAAAATTAATAGCTGAACATCGTAAACAATACGTAACATACCTTTATTCAAGTTCAAAAGTTTTTATCTGAAAAAAGTTTTCTTTTTTATTCTGTAACTAAGATCTATGTCGAACTTATTTGGTTTTGTGCGAAATGTTCATTATCAACATTTATTTGGGAATCTTTCTGCAAGTGTTTCATTAAAAAAAATGTTTTATAAATAAAGTTTTCCGAAATGATTAGAATAAGAAAATTTGAAATGCTACTCATAGAAGTGCTTACTTTATATACTTAAAAAGAATTGAATTTCAATTCAATAGTCTCAAACTTTGGTTAAACACTTAACTACTTCAATTGAATGAAAGTATAAAGCAAATTTAGGTCACATTGCAATCACAAAAACGTGCTGTTGTATTGCAAAATCTACATCACTATATTTTGCTTTGATAAAAAGCATTTTCAAAACTACATTTAAACAAAATCTTTAATTACACCTTAATTTTCTTCTTCTGCAAATATTTCTGGTAAAAATTGACTACCAGACTTGGACTCGTTTGTTTCAGCATCCATTTTCCGAGATAAAAGTATCTAAAACAATTTATATAGAAAAGAGTTCTTATTGTAAAGTTATTTTATATTTTTGTCAAATAATCCAGTTGTAAAAAGTTGTAATTGCAACATCTGGAAATTAAACCACTATTCTTGTCGCAAACTTATCCAATTATGGTTTCCAATAAATTCTTAAAGTTAAAAAACTAGTTCAATTGTTATAGTAGAAAAATTCTACTCGTTACTTATAATTAATAACAGAAGTCTTACGTATCTTTTTATATAGCTTTTTTTTCATGCCGTTTAATAATCAATAAACAATTATAATAAATGGCATTAGATGTATTTTTGAAACGAGAATTCGTACAACAAAACAGATTTAAAAATGCTTTTAAAATTTGTTTTCATACATTAATTAATATTAGTATTGTAGCTCGTTATTGTTTTTCAAAATTCTGCATTTTTATTTTATAAACAAATATATATATTTATTCTGAAACAATAGGAAAACAATTTGAACAAAAATAAAATTTGAGTTACATAAATTAATGCAACAGCCAACAAAGCACTTGAAAGTTAAAAGCTTCGAAATGACAATTGAAATCGAAAATCAACTATTGAAAATAAATTTTAGCTAATAATTGAAAATGTAAATTAACATTCAAATATAAAATGATTAGTAAGATTAATTTTGATTTTTTAATCTCTAGTTATAAGTTAAATTTTAAATAACGAGCCTGGTAAGACCGATCATTAATAACTGCTGGTGGCTTATACGGAACAAAACTGAACAAATCAATAATGTCGATTTGTCAACTTCTAATATGACGTATGTTCGACTCTGCTAAAAGCTTCTAAAATATCAGAGATATCAATATCAGTTTCTCTTAACATATTGTTCTAAGAATCTACACAAACCATACCTTTCAGATAAATAAAGAAACTAGAAATTTCTAACACCGCTAAATTAAAAATAAATTAAGCGTTAGTTTGGGTTATGAATATATTATTTATGAATACAAAGCAAATAAAAACTTAATTGTTGGAAAACTGAGAAAGTCTGCAACGTCTGACAATTACAGAGTGTGGTCGTACAAGAATGTAATTAAGCTGAATCTAAGCAGTTTGTATAGCAGTAGCACTAATTAGATTAGAGGAAAAATTTTATATGACCGTAATTTTTAATTTCGTGATAATATTATTATAGTACTTATACTTTTATTAACAGCAGAATTATTGCCAAAAAACTGTGAAAAATTAACTAAACAATTACAAAATGCGGTAAGTTAATTAGATTAGTTTAATTAACATTATCAAAAAATTTTATTTATAGTAATTTGTTTAAAAATTTGAAACTTTTTAATAAATAATAATAATAAGATTTTATGTATAACCCTGCTGTTAATAAATTTGTTGATTATACTATGTAACTTATTATATTATTATGTACTAAGATTTTAATAGCTTTACTACCACGTTCGAAATTAATACATAATTTTTCATTAAGCGTTAATTTAACGTTTCTCTCTTCAAAACTTGACTAAGTTTTTTTTATTGTGTAATGTATGCAAAATTATTAGATGTGGAAAAAGTACACTTTATAAAAACGAAAATTAAATAGTAGGGTTTGGCAAATTAAATGAGCAGGGTAGCCTTGACCATCGTAATATTGTTTACAATTGAATAAAGGACATTTTGTCAATATTAACGTTTATTCTTTACTGATTCATCCACGTATCCTCTGAAGTACTAAACTTTAAAATTTACATTGGCATAAATGCATAAAAAATTATAATGGATTTTATTTTAATTTTATAACGCACTCAAAATTGAAAATGAATTACTTGCCTTTTATTATTTTAAACATGATGACTCTTTATAACGGTTATATTTCACAAATAATAAAAAAAATTAAAAGAGAGTGACGGCTCTAGCGATACAACCTAGAACAAAAAGAATAATACTATTTGGCTCAAAATAGCGCACTAAATTCATGAAAAATTCCGTATTTGTGAGAGTTAGCACAGCAGTGTCCGGCTTAGTCGGTGAGTTGGGAAGGTTCTTGAGAAAACTTGAAAGAAATAAACTTCTGCGTAACGAAGCGCCACCTGCTGAAAGAAATAAAACCGACCAACAGGAATTCAAAAGGTTTTACTACGCTAAAACGAACACAAATCAGAAAAACAAATAGACGTGTAAATATATCAACTACAACTTAAAAGACTAGGAGAATATGTGAGAAGTAAGAGTCTCTGTCGCATAAGACTTACGGGCGCTAGCAACAACAAATTAATTAAAGCTCGCAATCAATATATCTAAATTCAGTTAAGCTTTTGTTTGTTACACCCCAAATTAAAGTTAGCGTTCCAATTAAAGATTGGTGATTAAGAAAACTCGATGTACACACGTCACTTACACACGGTGACTTAAACACTAGAATTAAACTCGGACTAATACGGTAAGTAGCTCCCGCCAACATAAAAGGCGTTTTGTTTCAGCTTCATTCACTTTATTTAAAGCGCTCCAGCACTTAGGGAGCTAGTGAAAACAAAACCGAACGTTGGTGGATGGAGTCTACCCGAATAAAAATTTGCTTATATACTAGAGATTCAAACCGTTTAATGTCACATATACGTGAGCTTCAAACGCATGCAAAGTGAATATGTTTCTTAAACAATAAACTTAGCTGTGTACTGAGGCATGTAGTTCCGATAAGGAAGGTTTTTTGTTAACGACAGCAGTTGACATCTATTAGAAGATCGGTAGCCGCAGGGTTTTCCATAGAAGGACTAGACGACAAAGCTCAGAAAGCAAATATGGTCTTTCGGAATAGCAGGTACGCAGCGTGAGCAATCCTCAACCGGTGGAGTTTATCGGCCGTTGCAGCTTTGAGGTAGGCAACACCAATTGTTCCAGCACCCTCAGGTATTATCCAGATGGTAATACACAAGTAGAGTATGAGGTCAAGACACGTGCTAAAGCACACCTTGTAATTAGAATTAATACAACCACGAGACAAACAAAAGAAATAGAAAAAAAAGTCACTTACGGCGAATGCGGTCGGATTTATATTTCCACATTAATTTAACTTGGAATTATTAAAGCCACATTGATATTTTACGTGTAAACTTTTAGCTTCACCAAGCACGCCGAAAACGCCCAAAAGAAGGAAAATCATAAGATGTCAGCTCGTCGTCAACCGTTACTCAGAAGGCTTGCGACCTACGTTTAGTTCGAGTAATTTGAACCGTAACATCTTTCAAAAATTATTATTATTTTTTTCTGTCCTTTTCTTCCTTTTGTCTAGGAGGTGGATGAACATCCGTTATATTTCTCTTTCCAGATCTGCGTAGTTTATTTGCATTTTCCTTAATTTTCCTCTTCTTTGTTATTTTCATTTTCAGTTTCTCCCTTCATGTTAACTTCACTCTGCATGATTGGTAATTATTTGTCTAATACTTGTTTCACATTTTATTAATTTCATCAACTTTTACTTTTTATTGATTACTTTTACTTTATACAAACTTTTCCTTAACTGTTCAAATCTTCCTTCAGTATTTGCTCTTTTTTTTCAGCTTGTTAATCATGCTTACATTTGTTTGTAAAATTGAACTACCTATTTTTAACAAGATCCTCTACCAACAGATACTATGGTATGTAAATAATGAACATTTTTTATAACTTTACATTAATAACATTTTTTAGTAGGGCTATGTTAGAAGATTTTAAATCAAAATCCAAATTAATTGCACATGAAGTCATTTCAAAACCAAAACTTCTACAATAGATAGAATGCTGCCCTGGGAAAACATCGCAATACATTTAGTTTAATTCATAGAATTTTTGGAATTGATTTATTTAAATTGCCGTCGTAAATGACACTTATAACTCTTAAAACTAAATCATTTATTAAATTATTATTAATTTGGATTTATGCGATAAAGAAAGTAAAAATTTGGTACAGGACAATAAATTCCAAAAATTAGAAAAATCTGGTTAATCGCAGGCAAGCAAAATTTTGCTTGGAGTAGCGTGTGCTTATAACACCGTATCGGTTAAAGCACTGCAAGTTATTTGGGGAGTACTACCGATGCATTGAAAATTTGAGGTTATAAGACAACTCTTATAAAATACAATAGCGTACGCAGAGAAATTTCGAAGGGGAAAACAGCTTCTCAATATGGCAAGAAGAATGTGACGATATTCTAGATAAAGCCGCTTAGACAAAATTCTAAATAAAACAACTGGCGATGTGGGTAAACATGGTTTCTTCCATACGTACACTCACTTGACAACAATGAGCACATGATATTTTACTGCTCCAGGTGAACAAATCCCAGACTACAAGTGCAAATCAAAGCCGGGGTCGGACTTACTCGTTCAATCGAAATGGTGCATGTGACCGTCGTCGATAATTTACAATTTATTTTGAGTTAGAAATATTGCTTAAGGAGGTTTAATTTGTGACGTTCGTCATCAAATTACGTTTTATTTTGATTTAATGTGCTCACTTTTACTTGAAAATTTTTGCTTTTGCAGGTTTATTTACGTTGTTAACGCCGATTGCCTTGGGTATATCTAGGAGACATACATAATGATTGATTCCGTTGGTATCTTTTATTATACTTTGTTTAAGACGCGAGATTATTGCCTTTTTTAGAATAAATTAGCTCACATTAGTGCAATTCATTCACAATTTTTTTCGGACCCAGAAACTATTATAAAAGCAAATTTTCTTTTGTATTTGTCGTAAAGCTCTCCGTATAGCACATGGTTGTTGTCGGAAAATTTTCAATGTATTGTTATTGAAGTGTATTTAAGTGGGTGATTGACCCTAGTTCGTTTTTGCGCTTTAAGATAACTGGAATTTTGTCTGTGAGTGAGAGATTTGTTTTTAATAACGGTTTTTATAAAAATGCGTACATTTTATTTTATGCTTCTTCAAAGCGGCTGCAGTTTGGCATTTAGTAATAAAAAAAATTTTGGTAACGTCGTGCTTTTTCAGACACATTTAAAAAAATAATAATACTACTTTGGCCTGCTTACATCCTTGAAGGCGACGTCCGTGCTCAACGTGTCGGCCTTTATATGTACCAATGGTTACCTTTTAACACCTGTTGCAGCTGCTCTTTATCATTTGCCCGCACCAACAAGATTTTTATAATATCGATTTAATTTGTTGACAACACTTGAGAACTTTGTTGAAATTGAGTAAAAAGGCTTTAAAAATTCAAGTAACTTTGTTGACATTCTGAAGTGATTATTTAGTGTGTAAATTTGTAATGAGAAGTGCTTTGGTGTTTAACTATTTCATCAAATATTTATTTTGTTATGTTTTTTTCAAAAAATTTAATTTAACAAGACAACAACTCGGTCTTTGACTTTATGCAATTCATTTTGCGTCATATGAGGTCAATAATATACTATTGGCCAAAGAAAAATGATCGTAACGGATGTAAAGACATAAACAATATTTTTTTGTGTATTTTAGGTTAATTACATGATTGATAAGAATTAATTGCAGATTCATGTGACGATCTTTATTACTGTTGTCTAAACCGTAAGTTACTCGTTTATTTATATTTTTTATTTTATGATGTAAATGTTTCCATATGTTAATTTTTTGTTGTAAGGAACCTTTTTAATATGTGATTGGTTGTGTTTGTGCATGTTATGTTAATTTTACAGGTTCATAGAAGTACTTTCAAAAGGTTGGTACTAGAAAGTACCCTCCCTACAGGTCCGGCTTTTGGTAAACGGAGGCTGGAAGCACACAATTGACACGTAGACGATCTGGGCTAACTGTATGACGAATACCAAACCATTGGTGTACCTTAGAGTCACGCCTTTTCCCTCTCTTACCAAACGTAAATAATTGACTTAAAGATCTTCGACAAGGGGCAAAGACAAAGGTGATTTTAGTTGATGGTTCTCAAACCAAAGTGAAATTCAACATTAACAAGTTTCACCAGACATAGAAACTTGGTCATAAAGAGTTTCCATTTACGGAAATAATTTAAGTCATGATCTTGGTTTTCTTTTAAAAGATTCTTCTATGTAATAAACCTGCCTTTTTTATTGAACTTTTACCTTTTTGATGGATTATTGTAAAAGGAAAACAAAGTGACAAATTAATTGCTAGTTGGAAAAATTCATGTATTTAAAAAAAGTAAAGTTAAACCATACATAAGAAAATCCCTACTTTTAGTTTTCAATCTCGACATAAAATACATACAATGCGGACAACGATACAAAAATAGTATATTAAAGAACTAGTTTCAGAAGACGCATTTTATAAGACGAGTACAGTTTCGAAAACAAGCCGCGAGGTGAATTGAAGTGAAAGTGAATAGAAGTATAATCTTTTTTTGTAGTACTTTCGTTACAACACGAGTCGACACCTAGGTGTCACAATACTTATTGCTCGAATATGGTGTGCCCTCCAGTAGGGAATATAGACAACAACTGAACTTACACTCGAGTTCTCTCACTTCTGAAGAGGCCCAAAAGTACGAAACAGCTGTGGAGTGATTCTCAGTGTTTGTTTGCTATTGTACAACCTCTTGCGAACTTATCGCAGTCGATTCGAGATTTTTATTTTTACTAACACGTAGTTGACTATAATTATCGAAGGATCGACTTATGTAACTGCATCTACACATCTATCGACAAAGTTGCTTAATGTGAATGCATTTACGTAAGTGATCGTTTTTTATTTTAAGAAATTGTCTTACAAAGTTTATTAAATGAAATTATCATTATATATGTATTATTTCTAAGTACATTTTGTTCCAAATAATAAAAGCAGCATTAAACAAGACCGAATTGAAAATAAATTCAATAGAACAGATCCTAAAAACTCTTTAAATCACTCCAAATGTTAGTCGAGTCTTTCAATGATTTAGAAAAACGGAAATTCTAATAAAAGGGAGCTGAAAATCTTGTATTGAAATCGTTTATTTAGTTTGTAAAGGTACGGAAATTTTAATTTATTAAAAAACAAATTTAGAAATAATATACCAATACGTAAAAAACTAAAATTATCAATATTTTTTTAATTATAAAGTAAAACGTTTATACAAAAGTAACTTCCCGCAATTGAGTAAAAATAAATTCACTTTTTATGAGTTAAATAAATTATAGACAGCTGAACGTTAATCATCCGAAATAATTGCTGCCAAGAGTCATTCGGATAATCGAAAACCCAGATGATTGATTATGTTAACGATAAACTGTTTCTAATCTTAATTTTTATTGGTAAAAAAATACAATTAAACGTATTTTGATGATGATATTAAAAAAACTTAATACTACTAAGCATAAATTTGAAGAATATTTGTTTGTTACACGATTGCAAAAACTTATAACTTAATTATTATTATCAATTTAAATTAAAGCTTTAAAGTCGAGTGTTTAGAATTTTGTCACAATTATGTTTAAAAATTTAAGTTAATTTTTATAAAAAAATAAGAACAAAAGACACAAGTAGGGCATAAATAATTTGTCGTTAAAAATACTATAAATATTACAAAAGTTTGGAAAAGTTTCTATTCTAATTTGTTGTGAAATTTTAATTTCATAACAAAACCTAATTTTGTGTAAAAATTTTTAAAAGTAAATTAATTAATAAAAATATATAGCTTGCAATACAAAGACTGCTTTGTATAAAGTACTTTTCTCTGCTTTTTGTTTTTTTTGTTTAAAAAATAAAAGTTTTTGTTATAGATAATATAAAAACTTCTTGGTAGATTTTGTTCCTTTGCTGTTTTTTTTCTTTTTAATGTATGTAATGTGAATGTAATTAAGCATTACAGGTAAGAGTTGTGTGTAACTAACAATTTACGAATATTGAATTATATGTCAAATTTTGTTATAATTTATTACTAGTATTTGAAAACCACACGGATATTTTCATTCCGAAAACATAACGCTCTAAGCAAACCTAAATTTTAATGTAATATTTTGTTCAAAGATTACTTTTATATCGAATTGTTTACTTAATATTAATCAGCTTAGGAAGTAATTTATTAATATTATTGTATTTGTGAATTATACTAAATAGCAATAAAACAATAATAATGCAATGAATTAATTAATATTTTTGAATACTTTATATGCTGGGTATATATACTGACTTCAAAAAATTGCAACACCTAGAAGTTGTCGAACAATTTTAATGAAATTTTCAGGAAACGTCTATTTTCATTAATCAAAGTGATGATTAAAATTGAATAAAATCTAGCCAGTAGTTTTTTGTTTTTTTGTCTGTTGTTTTCATAGTCACATAGTAACAATAAATTTGAAGTAATAGACCATTTAGTAACTGTCAAGTTTGCAAATTGTTGTTGTTTCTTCACAATTTCATTCTGAACTTGAAAACAATGCCGACAGTACGTCAACATCAACATTTTGTCCAATTAAGTGATTTTGAACGTGGCCGTATTATTGGTATGAGAGAGGCCGGACTTTCGCTAAGAGAAATTGCTCGTCGTGTGAACCGAAATGTTTCATCGGTATTGAGATGTTGGTCCAAATGGCCCGAGGAAGGGGTTCAACATTCAATTGCAAATGATTGGATGAGAAGTACAGGACTTAAGATGTCAATGTCATCTGTTTATCGTCGGATAAGATCTTATGGGTTGCGTTCATATCGTCCATTTTTATGTCTTCCTCTTACACCACTTTACCGTCTACGCAGACTAGAGTAGAGCAACGAAATGGTTAATTGGGCGCAAGAATGGCATCAAATTGTGTTTAATGACGCGTCCCGATTTTGCTTTTGGGCCCACGATGGGCATAGGAGCGTCAGACGGATACGTGGAGAACGTAAAAAATATTTTTTAATTTATTATTTACATGTTGGAACTTACAAGAAATTAATTTGTGTTGTTACGTACTTTTTACTGGAAGATTTTATTAATTTAATCGTATGGTACATTTTAAATATTGTATTGTGATGTAAGTGGTATGTATGGTGCCCCAGAAGATCAGTATAAACCTGTACAGTGTGTGGTGACGAAACCGTGTGCAATTGTGTATTGGTTCGTCTTGGCAAATGGGAGATGATGAGATGAGAAGAGATGACGCAACAAAGGGGGTACTAATGTGCAATAGCATTTAAACAAATTAAATATAGTTTAATAAACTGTTAATATGGAAACAGAAAATAGTATATTGAAAAACAAGTGTCACAACAACCCTTTTTGTCCTTACGAAGACAAAGTTTGCAGACTGACCGAAGGAAGTCTGCAATTGTAGGAGCGACGAAAAGTAGTTGTGACACGTGTTTTTCATACATTTTTCTATTTCGCAAAATTTACTTCAAGAAATAAATGTTAATATATGATCTAGTGTTTTTTTGGTTTAAAGCTATGTTGGTAGAGTAGTTGGATATCCTAATAAAGTTAGCAACAAATGCTGTTGAAAGTTTGCTATCTTTAAAATAATGCGTTGAGATTTTTAATCACCGTTTAATTCACGAGTTAGTTACAAACTTTTCCGTCGACCGTACTTTGTAATTTTAATAAAATTATATAATCTAATAATTCTAGAGAAGAAATGCTATTGTGAACGCACCACAACTACAAATTTATACCCTAACTTCATCGTTTCTACGTTTTTGTGAGTGCTTCGTCTTTTATTGCCAACAGTATTTTAATATAAGCTCAGTTGATGGAGAAATTAAACTACTCAATTTCGATTGTTTTGTCGAAATAAAATAGTTTTCATCACAGTAAAACAAGAAGACTAAATTTTTTGTTGGAACGGATTGGTGCTCAATCAATATAATGGTCCACCTACAAATATAACACCAAACGTTTGACAATGTTTGATATATCATGCATGCTAACTTAAGCACATCTCAAACAAGTTGAACTTTATATAATGATTTGTCGCATCATACCGAAAAGATATTTATATCCTCACTGTGGCTTTGCAACACTTATCAGAGACGTATTTGCTTAAGACTCCTTATCGATGAAGTTTGGTTTACGTTTACCGTTCTATAATTTCTCAAACACGTGCATGTAGAGTTTACAAAAAACATTTTGTTAAAGTGGTTCCGCTTCACCTCCAAAAGATCTTTTCAGAAGTCGAAATGTTCACTTTTTATAGTTTTGTTTTTTTCTTACAGCCTTACTTAAAGAATCTAACTTTTGAACAATGAGTAAATAATATTGAAGAACTACGTGAGAGAATAGTTTGTAAAATAGATGACCTGAACACCCTCAACATGTTATTAAACGTTATCATTGGAATGTTGCATACAGTACAAAAATGTCTTAAAAATCACTGTGAACAAATTCAAGATTTATTACAATTGTAGATTAATGTCGATTTGTTATTATCAAAATTTGCTTTGCTACAAATTACGACAGATTTTTATTTATATTTTCATGTTGTAGTTGATTAAAAGATAAAACGGCAATATGTATGTATAGTTGCCTATACTAAAATCAATTAAAACTGTAAATTATTTGGTTATTCACTAAAATTTATAAAATCCCTAAAACAGAACGGAAGAGCTTCTATTTCCGTATCGTGCGACAATACGGAAACAAAGCTATAGAAATTGCAAAATAGAAAAAAGAATTATCGATACGACTTCGCAAAATTAAAACGTAAATAATAAATATTAAACCGTGCACAAATAAAATATTTTTATTGGCTTTGACAATAAAATCATTCAGCCACGAACATAATAACATGTGTTTGTGTGATACAAATATTAAATGTTATTTATTTTACATAATTTCATATAATTACAAAAAAATGTAATACATCGTCTCTAATTGTAGCCAAAGACAACAATGAAAAACTAATCTGGGTAGTGGAATGTTTTTGTAACTAGTTGGTCCATTAGGTACAATATCCCGTTTTCATTGTGATGGCACTGGTATAACCAGTGGTTTAGATCGCCAACGAATGAGTTATCGCAATCGCAGATTGAGTAGGAGCTAATTTTTTCTGTAAAGTTGCTCTTTAAATTTACCATAACCAAATAAACATCAAAGATATGCTACATACACTTTTCGATTGGACGTACTACGTTGCCAAAAGGTAAAGAAGGTGGATATTTATAAATTTTAAAGTATTGAAAATTATTGTTAGAGCGAATTCATAAGTGTTGCCATTGTTCTTTAATAACGATTTTGATGCACTTATAAATATCTAAATACGGAAGAAAATTAAGAGTGTTGCCACAAGTAGACACTTTTTTTGCTAGCTTATCGACCTCGCAATTTTCTTCAAATACAGAATGACTTTTCCTGTATCTAAAAGTTTTTTGTATTTGTACAGGATATTTATTATTATAGGGTTATGTAGCTGCTTATGTGGGTGTTTTAATGATTCTAATACTGATTTGGAATATGATAGAATGCAGTAATTTACACTAGTGTTGTTTATATCTAGAGCCTAGTTTAAGGCCATGGAAATTGCTACTGTTTCTGCTGTGAGTATGAAGAGAGCGAGTTTAACTTTTCTTCAATTTATAACCACATGTTGGAACAAAAAACTGGTTGCACCAACCTCTTGTATTGTTTTGGAACCGTTTGTGTAGATCTAAATGCGCTTGTTATTAGATTTTTTCAATTCTGCAACTAACCTGGTGTCATAATTTTGGTCCGTTTTAGAAGGATAAACCACATCAGGTTGAAGCCACAAAGTATCGAAACAAGTTTGTTGGTATATTGAAATTCTCTCACTACTATAAATTTTATCGTATTTGGACATTTTGTAAAAGCGTCAGCTAATACTGAGTATTCTTATTTCTCCAAAAACGGGAAAAACATACATGCTGTGCAAGATGGGATAATTTTAGTAACAACTCGTTGTTCGAAATACTGTTCTATTTGTTAACAATTTTTTGGCCTAACAGTAGTCTACTACTAGTCTCGATTCAGCAACAAAAGCTATTGTCAGTGAAGCCTTTACAGCTCCTAAAATTGGTCGTCGAGCTTGATATTGAATCGGTCTAATTTACAGTAGGCGGGAATTTGTGACTCAACCATCAAATACGGATCCATAGTCTAAAAGCAATCTAACGTACCATTGATAGAAAAGAAGGCTTATTTTAGAGTCGCCGTGGTATGTTCTTTTATTAACCACTTTAAGAATGTTCAGGCTTTTGCAATACAGTTATTTATGTGACATTCTCAAGTTAATTTAGAGTCCAGGTGCATTCCTAAATATTTGTAGGAGTTCAAACACGGAATTTCAAAGTCACTTAATATTGGAAGTTCTATGACGAGTATATATTATACGGCAGATTTATTTTTTAGATAAAATCAAATTATGTGTAGTCATATAGGAGACAATCTTTTCGACTCCAGAACGTCTTTTTAAAACTCATGGCACCAATAATAGACTCTAAAATCTTGGTCCCCAAATTAAAACACCTAGAAACGCTATTAATAAACATAACCACAAAGGGAAATGGGTCTTACCGAAAAATGCTCGGTTTTAATTTTTATCGTCAAAAGGTAATTGGACCGTATAAGCAGTAGTATTCCCGAAAATATAATTGATAAAGTCTACAAGAAACAAGGGCAAAATGTTACAATTAATACGTAAAATAGAAAACAGAAATCATACCTAGCTATAAAGGAATGCGTTGCATATACAGGGTGTAGCACCTAAACTCCCTCGGTTCATAGCTTTTACCATAAAAGTTATCGAAAAAAGTCTAGGAACAAAATTATGTTTTTTAAATAAAACACCCTATATTTTATTGCAGATTTGAAAGCACTCAAAGAGTACTTTTTTGTGTAACATGTTATACCCTAACTGTAGCGGTTTCGTTGTTATAACCGCTTTCCCGAAAAAATTGAACATTTTTGGGAATTTTTTTGACAGAAACTAAATTGCACGGGCGGGTAAGTTTTCTATTGAGGAATAGAGAAGACTGGTTCTACCTTCTTGTATTTTTGGGGTACTTTATGGAAAAAAGAAACTTTTGAGTGGCATTTGCAAATTGTCATTTTTTTCGAAAATGTTAAATAGCATTCCCCTAAAAAAATTACAGCGTTGGATAGCCGAAACTTAAAATTTCCCATTGGTAGTACGAAAAAACACATTCCTTGAAAACAATTTTACAGAGAAACTGCGATTTGTCAATAAACGCCATTTCTCAAATACATACAGGTGTTCCATGATAAAACTAAAGATGTGCAGTTGTCAAAATACTTAAAAGTCAAATTAAGACTCAACTGACACTGATGAAACGTAACTAAAATGTTCCCAACTTACGAAGAAAAAGTTGACATGGTTTTAATTTTGGAGAATGTTACAAAAATTGTTTATTGGCGTCACGAGTGTACGCTATGAGATATTCTGGCAGAGCAGATTCCAATCCACGGGCCTTTCAAAAAGTGTTGAATAGATTTACAACTACTGCGAGTGTTAAACGAGCAAGGAGAATTAGAACAAAGCCAGTTTTGACCGAAGACAATGGATTGCAAGTTCGGGCGGCAGCTGGGGAAAATCTTCAAACTAGTGTGTGTAGAATTAGTAGGAATACTGACATTTTAATGTGTTTTGTGCATCGTATTCTTCAGACGTACAAGTTCCGAGGCGTATCTCCAGAAGTCCTCAGGGGGTGTCTGCTAGTTGAGGGTGCGATTATGCTTGCAAAGAGACGGTCGTCATTTTGAACATTTAGTTTAAGTTGTATTTTTTCACTTGAAAACTTATTCATGATTCTTTGAAAGGCCCTTGGATGGGAATGTGCTCTGCCAGAACATTTCTCAGCGTACACTAGTGAAACCATTCAACAATCTTTTGTAATAGTCTTCAATAATAAAAACCATGTCAACCATTTCTTCTTGAGTTGAGACATTTTAGCAACATTTATCAGAAAACAAACAGCTGGTGTCTTCAATTGAGTCTTAATTTGAGTTTCTAGGTATGTTGACATCTGTGCATCTTTTTCAACTTGATTTTTGGTAAAATTTTTTTTAAAGAATGTGTTTGTTTGTAGTACCAATAGAAAATTTGAAGTTTTGGCTATCCAACGCTGTAATTTTTTTAAAGGGGTGCAATTTGAAATTTAAAAAAAATGACAATTTGCAAATGCCAATCAAAAGGTTTCTTTTTCCATAAAGTACCCAAAAAAATACTAGAAGGTAGAACAGGTCTTCATCTGTCTCTCAATAGAAAAACTTACCCGCCCGCTAATTTAGTTCCTGTAAAAAAATCCCAAAAGTGGTCAATTTTCGGAAAAGCGGTTATAACAGCAAAAACCGCTAAAGTTAGGGGTATAATATGTTACATAAAATAAGTACTCTTCAAATGCTTTCTAAATCTGCAATAAAACATAAGCAGTTTTATTTAAAAAAACATAAATCTGATACGCCACTGGTAAACAAAAATAATTTAAGGGCATTGCGACAATAATTGCGAACAATTTTCCTACTAGACTTTTTTGATAACTTCTATGGTAAAGGAGATATAGTCTAAGGGGAGTTTAGGTGCTACACCCTATATACTCCGACAAATGTCGATAATTATGGAAATAATTCGAAATAAACCAATTAAATCCATAAAATTAATATAGACCTACAAAAACTTGATCTCGATGTCGGAAAAAGCATAACCCAGCTTAATACAACGTTTTGTGGTCAAATATAACAACGCAAGAAAAAATCAACACGGTCTCGAAAGGGAAAACCCAACGGCGAAAACCGCGTGCATTTCAAAAATACAGGGTCGTATTTAATACAAATAAACGAAATATAATGGACAAGTACAGAAATGTAATTGAAATGTAAAAACTTTAATAACTGTTTATTAATTAAATGTTGTTGACTAACAACCTATTTGTCTTTATTTATAAAGTTTATTTGTTTGCAAATAAAACACAAAATTTGCGATTACACAATGAATGTGTTACAACGACATTAAATTATTGTTGCAAATATACATTTACTTTTTAATCTAATACTTCAATAATAAATAAACTGGATTTCGTAAGAAAGGTATAAAATTCTCTTATTCTGTATAATTCATTTACTGACATAAAACATTGTCTCATGCAAATTTTAAATACATATAATGTTATTTGCATATTTTCGTTTTGGGTTAGTGGCACTTATAAATATTTCAATAGCACACATTTATGTTACCTTTTTGGGTTACCTTTATGTAGTTTTTTATGTAACAAAATATAGCGACTACTAAAATAAAATGCGTAAAATATGATGCAACGTTTTAATATTTTTAAATAAATGTGTATACTAGAATATTAACAAACTATTTTTTTGGTGAATTAGTTATACCTAACAAAACTAGAATTGAAGTAAGTGATAAAATAGTTTTAGAATTATACAGTGTATAAAAACTGCCTAAGTTGGAACCGTATGGAAAAGTTTTTTATTATCAGTTTCTTATACAAGGTTTGTCAAAAAATATGAATTTTGCTCAAAAGTAAAATACCATTATTTTTTACAATACAGAAGAAAGTTATAAAGAAAAGTTGTTTTGAATTAAATGTTATATTCAAATATAAAATTACAATCATTTAGCATAAAAATTAAGATCTGGTGATTATTTACTAATCATTCTGTATTACTTATTCTGACCCGATACATTTAACATAATCTAGCATGCACTAACACAAAATATTTGACACTAAATGTCAGAATGAGTTGGTAATGTGGTTGGTATTTACAAATGTTAACAAAGAGATGGTGGAAATTTCGAAGCTTTAGTAGATTGAATTAAAATTTAATTATGTTTTTTCTGTATAAATATATTTGTTTGTTATGCATTCATTACGTATTTAAATTGCAAGATTGTTTAAAAACGTTAACAAATAGAAAGGTATGATATTTTTAACTTCAGTATTGAGATTTATAATTGCAAATATTTATAATGTAAAACGTAAATAATCATCAAACCTGAATTTTTATGCTAAGTAGGTGTACCTAATTTCATATTTGGATATAACTTTTAATTCAAAACGACTTTTGATTATAAATTTTCTGAATTGAAAAAAAAATTGGTAGTTGAGCAAAAATTATATTTTGACAAACCTCGTATACGCCCAAATAACACAGGGGGTAAAAAATAGGTTAAATGTTACCTCCGATTCTGTCCTGAGTAAAATATTTAGACCCAATTTACGTTGTATTTACCAGATTCTGATGTAAGTGGGGGAAAAATTCTGAAGTAAATTTGACGTCGAGAATAGGGATCAATAGGGCATTTTGACTTTGAAGACATAGTCGTAACAAGTAATCAGGACCAAAATTTGTATATACCTACAGTCTGTTAAATATGGTTTCTTCATATATGTGCGTTTAAAGTCCAATTTCATTAACATTAAAGTCCTATTTTCCATTAGTCAGGTCGAAATGACCGTAGATGAAGACAATATTTCCTATTTGGGCGCGTAGACTTTGAGTTCCACTCAAAACTTTTTTTCTGTAAGTCGAGCTTTGGTAATATGGCATAATATTAGAGGATTCCGACCTAAAAGCAAAAAAAAACTGAGCAGAGGAAATTAATGACCAAATTTGAAGCCGTTAGTAACAATGGGTAGGCATCTCATATATAACAAAAAAGTAACTTTAATCAAAAATGATTCAAATTTGACGAGAGAACTTATAGATACGTGAATTTAACAAAGCTCTTGTGACTATTTTAGCGGTGAATCATCAACATGTGCAACGCTTATACTTGGATTTACCCAAAGTCGACATTGAGGTTTGAAAACGACAGAATAAGGATAATAAAATTTTCGAATCTACTACCTGACAAATGGATTTCTTAAAATTTTACAAAACTAGAAAACAGTCGCTGTCGTATGTACGCGGTCTGTTCAAAAAGTATCGCAAATTTTGTATTTTTTCAAAAGTATTTATTTATTCATCTTTAAAGTAATCCCCTCGAATATAATGCACGTTTTTTCCAATCCTTGAAGCACTTAAAAAATCATTTTTCGTGATCATGTTCAGCCCTCCTCTGATGCCGTTTTTATCTCCTCAATCGTGGCGTAGCGTCGTCCTTTCATGTGGTCTTTTCAGTTTTGGGAACAGGAAAAAGTCACAAGGGACTAAGTCAGGGGAATATGGTGGCTGTGGGATCATTTACTGTGTTGTTTTTGAACAAATATTTGCGCACAATCAACGATGTGTGAGCAGAGGCGTTATCATGGTGCAAAAGACAGTTTTTGTTCTTTCACAAATTCGGGGCGTTTTGGCAAATTGTTTCGCACAAATTGCGCATAACTTGCAGGTAATAAGCTGTGGCAAAAACTAATGATGCACCACGCTCCTGCAATTGAAGAAAACTGTGAGTAAAACCTTTACGTTCGACTTAACTTGGCACGCTTTTTCGATCTTGGCTCATTGCGGCAGTTTCCATTGGGATGGCTTTGGTTCCACGTCATAATCAAAAACCCATGATTTGTCACCAGTTATGACCCTCTGCAGAATTCGCAAAAATCAAAGAGAAGCCAAAACACATCGAAGCAAAACAGCTGTCAAAAATTAACTATACATTCAAAATGGCCGACCTTGTCAACATAAGTAAGGGACATGAGTACCAACATAACGCTACAAAAAAATCAAATATCAAATATACGTAACCCGCGGAAATTCGAAATTTGCGATACTTTTTGAACAGACCTCGTATGTGTACGAAACAACCCGATGTTAGTCGTTCTTCTGTGCCAGTTAGAAACTGTTTTAACTGAATGATAAGGCATTTTGTCTTATAAGGCCGAAATATTGGCAAACTTGACTTTAAAGTCTATAAACATAAACAGTTTGGTATTTTTCTCGTCTTACCTAAAAATCCTCCAAACAAAGTCTTGTTGATGGTTAAAAATTGTTTTATTTATCCTTGTGTTATTAACTTTCACTGCAAAGTCTATTTTCAATTATTTTTAGAGGTTGCTTTGACCAATAGTAGGACTCCTAATGTGGACTTGAAAGTTCAAGGACTTTGAATTTTAAGTTAAAATTTATCCTATTATTTCACTCTTAAAGTCTACCGACTTTGAAGTCGAAAAAATTGTATTAATTAGGTAAATTTTGTCCTGTATTTTGTTCTCAAATTCTAATAGGCTATAAGAGCATTTTTTATGTAATATTTTAACTTGTTAAACATATTTCAAAGTAAATTTGACTTTTACAATACAATATTTAAAATATACCATAGGAATAAATAAATAACAGAATTAAATTTACAACAGAAATACAAGATCAAAATGTGCTTGTATACTACAATAGTTTATGTTTACAAAAAAATTATGTAATAAAATTCGAAATAAAACTGAAAAAATTTTACCAATCAGAACTAGTTTGAACAAAATAAATTGCTTTGATTGCTATAAAATTTATATTGGACAAACTAAACATTTTTACAAAACGCATTAAACAACACAAAAACTTAATTAGTAAAATTTGATTCTTCACGAATTTTAGTAAAAGAAACTAGACACTGGTCAAAAATGATAAAAATAATATTATTTTTATAGAGCAATTTACATATGATTGCAAAACGTCAATTATAAGCAAGAATCAATTGCATTAATTCAACTGTTCTGTAAAATATATTTATAATTGTTGTTTACTCACCCGTTACCCAAATAGTATGTTTAATATTAAAAAAAATAATATTATTATTACGAATGGGGTGAGTGTCATGGAAAGAACCTAATGCACTGCGACCAAATTAGATCTTTGTGCCCCTCTAGTTGGAGTTAGGAAAGATCCATGTCTATCAGACCCCTAGTTGGGAGTTTTAGTGGATTTTCTTTCGAGATGAAGATGAATTTTAGGTGTCAGTATACCACAGAGTAGTTTTAACTCTTTTTTGCTTAAGTTTAACACTTCCTTCCCTTTATTTTGATTAGGGCTAAGAAACTTTAGAATGTCTGAGACCTGGCAGATTACTCCAAGTTCTGTTGACGTGTTTGTTGGCCCAGTTGGTAATGATCACTTGGTAATTCTTCTGGCTAAAGTCGTATATAGGAAATTGCTTTGTAAAAGATTTTGCTGCCCACAAGCTGTTACTTTGTAGTTCTTTTAATGCCACTTTACTGTTCGACGTGATGCATATATGTTGTTTGCATCGGTTTTGTGACAAAATGTTCTGCCACTATGTGGATGACCTGTGCTTCTGCTTAAAAAATGGTGGTTACAGCACTGAGGGACTTGTGTTTTTAAACTTCAGCCCTACCATTCCTGACCCTACACTATTTCCCATTTTGGATTCGTGTGTAATCCATTTTTGGGAAAATCCGGGTACGGAGTCTACGCCTCTAGTTCAGTCTTTTCTAGTGGGGTGTTCGGTTTATTGATCCAAAATCATTTTAAGGTTTGTCTGGTTGCTTACTGCAGCCATATCCAATAAAAAAGTGGCTCTAAGAATTCCTAGATGACCTTTGAAGTTGATTTCTTTAAATTGGTATACAACATGTAATTTGAGAGTCTGCTTTACAGCTTCTTCCTTAATTGCCAACGGTAGAGGATCCAGACTGACAGTAGGTGTAGATTTCATGCCACTTATGGTGAGCATACATGACAAGCCCTTGCATCTTTGCGAATTTTAATTGCGCACTACTTTGGTATATTTTCCTCCACCAAACTGCGGACGCATAGAGGACTCCAAGTCTGACAACCTGCTTGTAGATCTAGTTAGTTGCCCTTGAGTTTATACCCCACGTTTTGCCAACTATTTGGCAGCATTACCATATGGTTTTTATGGCTTTGTTGGTAATTTTGTCAGGTGATTCTCCCACTTTAATTTTTGGGTTCAGTGTCATCTCTAGGTATTTTACCTGTTTAAGAGGAGAATAGTGATTTCATTTAACTGGATACTTAGAATATTTAAATTTCTTCGTTTAGTAAAAGGTACAACTATGGTTTTGTTCGGGTTTATGTTGATGCCTTCTTTTAGACACCAATTCCGTCTTAGGTTAATGACATTTTGCGTTCTGTCTCCAATAATAGAGTCATGCTTGCCCCTCACCGTTATGGTTATGTCATCAACATAACTAAGACCATTATATCCTTCTCTACTCAGGTTGTTTAGTAGTTTATCCACTACCAGCAACCATAGTAGTGAGAATATGACTCCCCCTTGTAGTCAACTTCTTGTAGTGTCTACTACATGGTTAGTGCTACCAATGCTGGGGGATACATGTCTATCTATTAGCATGTAATCTATCCATTGAATTATTGAATCCCTGTTTTCCTGAGAGACTGAGTTATAGAGTCATAGGCGCCCACTACGTTCATACAGGCTGGGGGGGCTATTCCTTTGACTCATGTGCTCCCTCTATGGTTTTTACAATTTTATGTAATGTTGATATTGTAGATAGACAAATTGGTGTCCTGATATATTGGTCCACTCGTTTCTCTACTGTTTTAAGCATAAACGACGAGAGATTTATTGGACGGAATGACTTTGGATCATCTAAGGGTTTTACGTCCAATGTAGCAATATGACTTTTACTTCTATACATAATTGAGGAACATGGCCATATAACAAACTAGATCAAAATATTCTAATCAGTGTTGCTAGTAGAATGTCCTGCCCTTGTTTAATAGGTGCCATCAGGACCAGGAGTCTTGAAAGACTTAAGAGTTCCTATGGCCCACTTAACCTCTTCAGGCGATGCAATTTTATTTACAAGGGAGAGTCCAACTTGAGATTTGCTCTGCTCTTCTAATGGATTTATTATACACCCTTGTCTCTCCAGCTGCTATGCACCCTGGAAAATGTTTTGTGATTAGAGCTTGTACAGTTTCCTAGAAAGTTAATGTTAGGATGCCATCTTCAAGTTTAAGTGAACTTTGGCTAACTTTTGATAGAGCCTTCTGCATTCTGCTTATATCAGGTGCTTCATCAAGGTTCTCACTAAAGGTCCTCGAAAAGCTTCTCTTCAATTTGCAAAGTTTCACATTGAATTTAGTAAGAGCCTTACGGTATTCTTCCCAGTTGTTAGTTCTTTTTTGATTTGTTAAACTCCCTTCTGTCTTTGCTTCGCAATTTGCTTAGCTCATTGTTCCACCACGGTAATTTACTCATAGTCTTTTTGGTTTTGAGGGGACAGTTTACCTCAAAGGCTCCTTTATAGCCTTCGTTGTGATGTCAAACTGTTCTCTCTAAGTCGTTTATTGACCTTATTTTTGTTGGTACTTTCTTCATGCCATCATGTAAGTTACTTCTGTATCCTTCCTAATTGGTCTTGCTAGGTAACCTGTATGTTTAGTTTGTCATGCAATAATATAGTTTATGTTTTAAAGATATAGAAAAAAGTATCCCTAAGCGCACATAAATTACCTACGTTAATTTTAATTTCAGTGTATTAATTAATTACGATAAACACAACAATGAGAGTTTATAACAGCAATGAAAGCTAATAACGTTCGCTGACAGTTTGTCAATAACAGTAAAGTAAAATCATATTAAGTCTTCACCAAGTTTATGTTTGTCCAATTTAGCCTTCAGCCGTTTTTATATCTATAATTTGAAAAAGTTGTCAGCACACTATCAAAGTAATGAGTGCATTAAAAAAATATTATTTATAAAGTTGGAAAACAAATTTAACATAAGAAAAATAAAAAGTTTCATTATACTTGTTTGAAGTTGTGACAAAAAATTATATAACGTAATTTAATATAAAGCACTATTAAAAAACTTTCGAACCAATAAGCACAGAAGAGTGAGAGAAATAGATTTATAATATAATCAATTTTTCTAGAGAACTCCAAAGTATTCCATGAACTCTATACTAAATCATTTTATAGGAAGAACGTGTCACTTGTAACTTAACAAATCGGGCATAAAAAACTTTCTAATAGCAAAACGTCACATAATAAATTTATTAAATTAAAATGCATTAAACAAATATTTAGTAGAAAGTGTATACTTCAATTGGAAGACGAGTTTCTTGACGAAAACTCAATTATGAAAGTTTTGTTCCCTTTACTAATATTGTATGAAACTTTGCTAAAAGGAAACCAATTTTAGACTGTAATGGAAATAATCATATAATTATTATCACAATTTTAAACAATTTTTTATTTTATTTGTAATAGAAACGTGAATTAAGTTTTTTAATTAAAAGTTCTATACATAGTATAGAAACTTAACCGGGAAGTGTGTATTATGCTAATTTATAATTAACGTACCTTCACTCAAAATCAAAGCTTCATTCATGTAAAGTATATGGTAAATGTTAATATTAACAAAACTCAACCTACTTCCTAATTAGTATATTTTATACATAAACAATAACATCAACACCTAAAATGAAGGTACATAAATTATGCAAATTTGCTTAGTGGGTGTGTATTTTTACTAACGACGTCTTTATTTTTTTAGTGTCAAGATTACGTAATCAGAATATTGGTTTTGTAGAAAAATTTCTATTTTGACATCACCAAGGAGTCGTGTGAGTTTGTAAAGAATTACCTTTGCAAATTTATGAACCACCTTAGTCTTCTCGTTTTTTAACCGTCTAAAACTGAACGTTACAAATAAGTGCCATTAAATCGATTACGCAAAACAACGGCATCAAACTTTGAAATACAGATATAAAACGTATATTTTCATTCAATTTATGCTTTTGCATTTAGGATCAGAATTCTCTTAATTTATTATACATTAATCACTAACTGTTGATTACATTTTAATTAGTAAGAAAACAGTAAGTCTTTGAAAACTTGATCGCTTTACGACAAGCAACCTATTTACTTTCCAATACTAAGTACTTAAAGAAAAGTTTGAACTATCACGAATATTTTGGATTAAATATATACATATATATATACATTAAAAATTAATATAAGACAAACAAAATTCAATTAAATTTATAATTAAATCTTTGTAGAGTATTATTATTCAGGATAAGCTAAATTTAAAGCTCGGAACTTTTGCTGCAACATAAGCACTAATCGTTTTCATTCTTTGTAATGTCATTAGCTTTTATGTTTACGTAAAATCAACATCTGGATATTTCCTAAAAGTTAAATCAAATAAACTTCTAATAATAATAATAATAATTGTGTGGTAAATAAAGTTTTTCTTTTGTTTATTTAATGTTTAACAGTAGTATAATATAAACTTAATTAACTAAATTAACCCTCCTTTAGTTAAAAACTTTGTTACTTGTAGAAGTAACATATGTTAGATTATTTTAGTTAAAATTTTAAAATAAATTGTTACATTTAGGTAGAATGTCCGGTGTCTAGTTTGGGTTCCAAGCTCACCGTTTACCAAAAATACTAAACCATTATTAGGTGCAGCGCAAATGGAAAACATAAAAACAAAAAGTATTTGCTTCGTTATTGAAAATTCGTTAAAAAAACGAACTTGTCAATTATGTTCAAATATACAAAGTGTTTCTCAAACATTGAGCAAGAATCCTTGGGTAAAATAGGAGGTTCGCGAAGTTGAGGTGCGACATAATGATATTCAAATGGTTGACACGTTATAGTTTGGTGCTAATTTTGTGCCAATTTTTGCGTATAATAAAAATTTTGTCCCAAGCCGTAATGGATTTTGCACTTCCTATATTTAATGATTCACTTTACACCCGCTTCCGCAAGCATAAAACGACTCTTTTCGCTCGATTTACTTTGCGCCCGCATTTTTACTTTTAGGCCCGCTTTTGCTTTTAGGCCCGCATATATCGTTAATACCGAATTGATCCAAGAATTTACGATTAATCATTGACAAAATAAGAATAAACGGTACGAAATTATGAATGAGAAATGACATGAGAATCACTACAAATTATTCTTAAAAAATCAAATTTTAATTAAATTGTAGAATCTGAATATAAAGCAAAATTTTCTTGTAGAACTGGAGTAAATACAATAAAAGCACATTTTCTGTTGCTTTTTTAAGTCGACATCATTTTAAAAAGTAATCGTATGTATTTTCATATATTTTGTTGGATTTAACAAGTAACAAATCCGGAACCACATTATCTGCTACCTCTTTAATACCGAGAGAAGTTTTAGAAAGTTCTTCATTATCAGTTTCCATGTCCACTGATTTTGGAAGCTTTGTAATTTCAATTTTTAAATGACGTTTAGGAATGCCGGTAAAGAAGAACATTTTATTCTTAATTCTTGTAAGCTACCCTAGAGGTCGCGACCAATTTACGTTAGTAAATTTAAATTTTTAATTAATTTGTTGTTATTAATACACTTTAAAATAACAACAACTAATCTTATTAGTACTATTAATTTAAGGTTTTATTGTATTTTTTAAATTAAAATAAAATATGTAATTAAAAAGTAAATCTGTTTTGACTTAGTATTACCGTTGATTGAAATATTGGTAAAGATAGTCAACCGCTTGTATTTGCTTGTATCACGGATGCAATTCACATATGCATGTTGGGTTGCGTTTTTGTTTACTTTTTCACCTGTACTGAAGCGCTAAGTTATAATGTGTACGATTCTTGAAATAGAATAGTTCAATTTATTCCACCGTTGTAAAATGGCGCAACATACAATCCGTAAAATTTACTTTTGTCAATACAATGTTGCAACGTTTTCAAATATTTAGTAAACGTATTAACTAGTAATTAAAAGTGACGAATTTTTCATTTATGAATAATACCATTGATGATACATATCTTGGATTTTAATGACAATGTTTTTTTTAATAATTTACTAAAATACATGCGAAGCGTTATTTGTTAAAACAGTTTGGTTTGGTCGGTGTTAGATAAATAAGAAACAATTATTTTACAAATTATGCTTGCACTTTATTTTTTAACTTGCAAATAATAATGTTGACATTTGTTTGTCATTTAATAACTTCGTTAGGAATAAAGTAGAACATACTGGGAGAAATACCACTAGAGTTCAGAAACGCAAAATTATTGGTTTTGTATCTACTTGTTTTTACGTGTTCAGTTGAAAAGGATTTTAAATAAAATTGGTTTTCAAATTTTTCAATTCAAAAGGCAACAAGTTACCGTGTTTTTAGGGAAAGTGGGTTCCACTAGACCTTCAAATTTAAATTCACTTGGTAATAAAACCTATTCCTATTACTTCTAAAAATAAAAGTACTAGATTTTAGCTTGAGGTGTGTTGTCTCCCGACGCGGTGCGGATAATACGTGTATAATACACTATTCTTTTCTGTGACGAAATAAATGACGATTTAATATTGAAAAATCATATTACAATAGAATTAGAAAATTATTGAGGGAAATTTGGTGTTAAAAATAGTACTCACTTTTTTCCCGAGGGAAAAATAATTTACGAAAAGTGACACTTTGTTATCTGTTAGTAGAGATAAAAAGTTAGGATTTTACTCTTTGAAACTGTATCAAAATATCATGGTTTCGAATTAAAATAGTTTAATTAAAGTAAAAATAGCTCATTAATTATAAACATTGTTTCAAAATTACAATTCCAACTGATCTAAAATAATAGTAATAATTTACAAACAATTTACACATAAATAATAACGTACCTAATACAATGCTATACATAAAACATATCCAAACATTTACACTTATTTATGCAGATAATATTCTTATTTTACGGTGTGGTTTTGTGACATCACTGTAATTATAGCTATTAGAAATATGTTTATTAGCCTCCCACTTTAAGGTTCGATATAGTTTTATTTTAACCAACTGATCGATAATTAACAGTTTATGAGTGTCGCATTCTCTGAACCATGAATTCACACTGCTGTTGAGACATTTTTTTATACGGAGTTTAATTTTTTCCAATAAACCATAATCTGTTTTAAAAAGATGAAATTCTTCAGTAAAAGTTTCAATAAAAAAACACAAATTTTGAGAATTCGGGTGATGGTCTGTGTAAGTATTTAATTCCATCAGATTTGCTGTAATCTTTATATAGAATTAATGATTCGTTCACATTGAAAACACTTGAGTCGTTAACTGTTAGCATTTCCTTACACGTATTACAATGTACTTTTTATATATGTAGTGACTTAAATAACCCGCAACATACGACACTGAACAAGATTCTAAAGAACTATTAATTACGACATTGTCTTCATTGATTTTGTTCTCCAGACAGGTTCTAGACGATCTCTTTGTTTCATTATTTTCTACACTTTCATTTGTCCCAATTTTGTTATCCTCTTCCTCATAGTTAGTGTTAAATTGTTCATCTATACCATATAGTATCTCGTCGTTATCTTTTTCACAATTCCCTTGTTCTATTGGTATTTGCAAGCGAATGTGCATGTTATGTTGTAATGCAAGCCTAAATTCGCGGGCAGACGGTTGGGCATTATAACCTCCTCTAGCACGAATCATTGAAAAGCATTTTCTAGGGGATCTTGATTTATTCGTGACGTTAAAAAGTACAAAGTTCCTTCTCCCTTTAAGTCCTCCCACAGAGTTAAAATTGAATTTATAGTCCATTGGAAACCTGCGATACAGTATATATTTTACTTTCTACACCGTTCTCATAAAACTTGATGGAATTGAAGTAACAAATAAACAGATAATCATTAAGCTTTGCATAGGTGCTTCTTTAATGCGTTTATCATATCTTTAAAGTATAAGTACACCTAAAGTTGATATTGAAACAAATGTATTACAGGAGTCTTCCGGATTATCGTTTATGAGTCACATTCCTTATCGGCTTAGTCAGAAATTCTACAATTGCATACTTTTAGCAACACCTTTAGTAAATGAGTAGGCTTGTTATAATATTGTTTAGATGCAAACAGTTGAGTACGTTAGATTGTAATATAAGAAAATTCAACATTCGTTCCAACATAAAAAGGGATAGCGTTTCTATGTTAAAAAATTTTAATTTCAATGACCAAAATTTAGAAATTTACTTGCGTAAGCCTAATAGATTTTAAAACATTTTCAACGGATAAACGATGTTAATGTAATAAATATATGAGTATGGAATTTTCAAAAGTATTTAAAGAAATTGTTTTTTTTTGGGAGAACGTTTTTCAACGATTTCTTTACGAAATTAATACTTTTAAATCTGCAGGTTTTTTTCATAATAATAAACTTTATTCACATGTGTATGTATACAATCTTTGTACATATATGTGTTTGTCATGATGGTATAACCATTGTTATAACCTTACGTAAGAAAGATACAAATAAATATTATTACATTGAACAATTAACAGACAATAGAAAAAAATATATAACAAAGGACACACATTTAATCAGTACGTCGACAAAATCAATAAATTCTTGTATATTGTAGAACGCATGTTTTTGTTTGTTTGTCAACATTGACTCAATGCACCAATATTTCAATCAACGGCATGATGCATTGGCAACAATGTCGTGCCTTAGCATAAACTATCAGCCAAATTACAGTTTTCTATTTCACATTTATCGGCAATACTGTTCTGTAAATTCTACAATACAATTGACGTATTTTCTTAGCACAAAGCGATACTACCGACCTCTGATGTTTAGAACAAATTTCGGGGTCGCATAATCCCGTAAGGTTGACTATCTTTACCAATATTTCAATCAACGGTATTACTAAGAAGTGCAAAAAATTGTATGCACCACAGGTGTAAAGTACTTTACACCCTTGGTATATAAATAACTATTATATGTATACCTCAAATTCACGCTAGAGGTACGCCATCACCAAAATCAAATTACTGTAGTGCCATAATTTTGTGCCAATTTTTACCGTAGGGTTTAATTTCTCTTTGATCGGCTATAACTTGCAATGCCATGCTCGTACAAGCAATTTAAAATGATTGTTTTGCGGGGATTTTGTAAATGAGTTTTCAGAAACTAATAGATTTACTTGTATTGGTGGCAATCTGTTTAGTTTTTTTATGTACGACATTTTTTGGTTCTATTCCGTAACAAATTGCTCAGATCGTTACTTTTTGAGATGATGTAAAGGTCGCAAAGGGCCAAATTTTTTGCGTCCATTTTACACGTGTAGAAGCGTTCGAATATAAACTTAAAAATATATGCAAGAGAGAAAATAAGAACTGATATAAAGTTAGCAATAACAATACTCAATAAAAGTGAATTTAACACACTTGCATCGAGTAATGTTATTGCTTAATAAGATTGATGATGACTCTTTGTTTAATGAAATTTTTCAAACTTTTTTTATAAGTGTCATGCGCCTAAAGTAGTACCTTTGAATTCCTGAAGAAGTCAATAATGAATCAACAAAATATTGAATTCATTAATAAAAATTTAGACCACTAGCGGTTGCTTCTGGTCACAAACCTAATAACAACTCAATACTCGGAAATAAGAACGTTAAGACGAGAAGGGAAGAAATATGGAAAAAGAAGTAGTATTTGAGATAAGGATAACTAAAGAATGAAAGAAGATATAACAATTTAATAGTAGATTGAGTTCCAAGAAAAAGTATAAGTGAAAAGGATACGATAGCAATATTTAGAATGGGAAACGACGCGAACAAAAACAAATATTGGAGAAGGAAGGTAAAAATAGTGCAAAATATGCGGGAAAGGTGGGAAAATACTGGGTGTTTCCAACGTCGACGAAACAAAAGCCAATTGCAACCACATCAACAATTAAAAAAAAAAAAACTTAGACCCGTCAAATTTATTTCTGAGGGAGGCATCTTTTACAGTCTGTCGGGCATTCTAGTATTACCTCTGGTTTTAAAGAAAATTACGTCACTTTTTAAATGGCAACCCACAGTTTTTTGTGCAAAATCGGATAGACAATAAAAATGCTTTTGAAAAAACCCCACATGTTGCATAAACCCTTAGCGGATTTGTCATTAACAAAAAACAAAAGATATTGCAGTAACAATTTAATAATGCAATTGAAAAATTGAAAAGATGTCCCCATCAATAATATAATTGACGGGTCTGAGTTTTTTTTTATTTATTGATGTGGTTGCAATTGGCTCTGTTTCGTCGGCGTTGGCCCACGCTGTATAAAACATCTAACAGAAGAATATGGAGAGCTAAGGAGTGAAGAAAAAAGGAAAAGGACACTACTTGAAAAAAAGAGAAGGAGCAGAATTGATTAAAGAAGGTCCTAGAAAAAAGAAGATGGTTAGAGAAAAGAAGAAGAAAAATGATAAGAATAAATTAATAGTTTGCTTGTGTGTTTGTTTAGTTTTATGTAAACCAAGTCGTTTTTTTATGAGCAACATTTTTGGACCAATGGATACTTTTTGAGATATGGACCAAAACCTGCTCCATCTATTAAAAATCGAGTATCTTAAAAACAAAATTGTGGAGAAGTTCACACAGCGACTCTGTTGAATTCTTTTTGGCGCACGATATTTTTTTTTCATGATTCATGATCGCCGGTCTCAAAAAATCGATATTTTTTGAGATATTGGAGAAAAAGTGTTTGGAGTTTGTAATGTCTTTAAACTCTTTGTTGTTTTTTATGTGTTGTGTCGCGTCATACAGCTGAAGACAATAAGGAAGAGAATGTTAATATTCCTTGCTGAGTGGTTTTTTAAGGACCACAATATTGGGCCCGCAAAAAGGATTCAACAGATTTTGGTTCAAAACTAATTCCCGCAAAAATCCGCACAGTCTGATTGCACTAGGATAGCATTATGTCATTTTTTCGCGCGGAAATGGAGAGAAATATTAAAAAAAAAATTGTGACTCATATTTGTACAAGTCAGCATACTCCAACATTACCGCACATAATAGACTGGTTTTCTGTTACATACTTATCCTCTACAGTTTGCGTTGTAAAATTTCCTATATTATATAACGGAAAAGCACAGGATCGAAAAATAATAATGTTAAGTGACTTTGAATTCGAATTTCATACAAATTAAAATTCACACCATTTTATCCCTAGTGCAGTAAATAGAGATATATTTTTGATAAAAATAATAGTAGAATACCACGTACGCCATGTAATTGTAAATAGTATACAGTACCTTCTATTTATGTTTTATACCAAAAATGAATTGTCATTATATAATTAATTAACATTTAAAAGCAAAGAAATGTGTTTTTTTTCAACTTTTTTTTCCTGAAAGTAAAGAGCCAATGTTAATGGTTTAAAAGGAAAAGTTGTAGAAGATAAGAATACGAATAAAATAAGTACCAACTCGACTCTATCATAATAACTTTCCGAGAAAAATCGGAAAAGTAAAATATTTGGGTTTTTTTTAAATTTGTAGATCCGTCATTTTTTAGGTAGGATCAATTTTTCAGAAAATAAGAGGTATTGATACGTACTTAGGGTTGGCCAAATCCTGCAATTGTCGGGTAATCAGTTTATGCACAATTGAAATTTAAATTTTTTAAAGCAATATGTTTAATTGAGACTGAATGCTTATGTGGTCGTTCGATTGTCAAAAATAAAAAAAAAGGTGAAGTTGAAACAGAAAGAACTTATATTCTCATTTTTCGATAAAATGATATTTAGTACCACAAAAATGCATGCAAAGATGATTGAAAATGACCGAATGCAAAAATGAAAAAGAAGTAGGAGTACCCATTTGTAGCGTGCTTATATAAATTGTAATTTCTTAAACGGCGTTAGCGGGTGTGTACCTCCACTACTCCGCCGTTTTTTCACACTCGGTCATTTTCAGTCATCTTTGCATACATTTTTTGCGTGTTAAATATCATTTTATCAAAAATGAGAATATACGTTTTGTTCCTTTCTATTTCAATTTCACAAACTTTTTTTATTTCTGACAATTGACTACCACACAAGCATTCAGCCTCGATTGAATATATTACTTTAAAAGTTTAAATCGTTATTGTGCATAAACGAAATGCCCGATAATTGCAGGGTTTTGCACCCACTAAGTACGTATCATTACCTCCTATATCCTATACTATTATCTTTGTCAAAAAAAAATACTTATTATTTGCTCTATTGATTGGAGTAACTGACAATAACTTCCTTTTTTACAATATATCTTACTCTGCAGTTAAGTGCGTTAGATGCTAATTAGGCACCTGGGGTTTGATTTCCGGTGCAAACATCAAATTTTTCGGCAGTATTTTCTTGTTTTTTTAACTGTTTTCTTGGTAAGAGGGTTTGCGGATCCAGCTTGAGTTCAAGTTGCAACAGTGTTTTTCTTCTTTGTTTAAAGGAGTGGCGGTTTAAACCTGATCTCAAGCTGACACCGCCAAACGGCCCCACGAATTACAAAAAAAGATCGGGTGCTTAATTTAACAATAGAGTATTTAATTAGCATCTAATTAACCCTTAATTATGACGTGTCATAATTTTTGATTGTGCAATGTGGCGGTTCCAGCTTGATAGAGGTAAATTTGTGTTGATGATACGTCTGGGTGTTACCGCTTCTAATCAAAATTCCAGTGTCAGAGTATACAGTAAGTACCGAGGGTACTGTTCATAGACTTCAATCAATTTGGCCCACATTACTTAACGTTGAACGCGAAGTAACCGCTATGCACGAGAATTACGGATAGACGTCTCAGAATGCTCATTATTATTGTTCTTATTATTATTATCATATTTCGGCATCATAGGGTACAAGCGCTTATTTGCAAGATCTACTTGGCCATAGAAATAGACATTTTTTATCAACTGAACCGCCCCCATACGGTTCCATAAACAACTGCAAGAATTTTATAACACAAAATCAGAAATACATCATCTCCTCCAGAATGTAAAACGTCCTATAGATACAAGCAGTAGATTTTCTATATGTGTTAGTGTTTCCTTCAGTCACCGATAGATGGCGTTATGCCAGTCAGTAGACCGGAAAGTTCACCTGTCAATTGTCACGCATACGCAAAACCAAAATCTGTAGAAATTTCGAAACAGCATTGAAAGGCCTTGCGGCTTTGTCTCTAATCGACAGTTAGCCAATGTGCTTCGTAATTTTTATGATAAGTTAGGGTACTGTTTGGTAAAAAATGGCTGGTTATTTTATATAATTTATTTATTATAATGGAAATTATTTTGTTTTCTAAATTTTGACTTGTTTTGTTATGTGTTTTGTTGTATTTGGTGCTATTTATTTATTTATTATTTTAGTTTATAATTTAGTCGTATAATTTACAGTAGTTTACATGGTCTCTCTTATTTAGAGAGTGTTGGCTGGTAGGCTCGACATGGCACATTGAATAAGAATATTAAGAGTGCACATCTGAAGTTAAGCAACATTTTGTATTCTTTTTTCTTTCTTTTTTTCATGTGGAATCTACAGTTGACCGTTGATACATTTGTTTAGAACACCCTGTATGTCGTCATGCTGTTATATTTCATGTTTTTATTTATCTTCTATAATGTTTACACATTTAATCAATATTATTACATATAAATACTAACGTAGGTAAAGGTTGGCATGTTTAGGTTTTTAAACAAATTAAGACATAAGTAATTACTGTAACAGGATAATCTCGTGCTAAGATGTGTTTCTTTCAACGAATCAGCATTGCATTACAAAGAGGGAATGTGGCGTGCATCATGGAAAGCATTGCGCCATCCAGGACAATGAATGGAATATTTTTATTATAAATACATATGGTTTCCCAAAAAAGCAGAAAAACCCTGTACAATGTATTGACAAAATCATGTGTGATGGTGGATTAGTTTGTCTTGGTAAAACGTTTGCTTTAAGGTTTAGTGAAAACCCAGAAGAAAATCAATGCAATTGTAAAAATAAATAAGGTTATTTACTATCAAGTCAGTTACATTTTAAAATGTAGAATAAAAACGTAAACAATGATTTGTAAATACAAACAACGAAACTTAATTGAGTTTAAAAAGTTAAAAAAATTAATTTTGGATTCGAACCGTAGATCAGCCATGCACATTAGTTACTATTTTTTAATCATGTTTGCGGAACATCTAAGCTACGGGGCAATACGCTCTAGACGTCGTCTAACAAAAACATAAGCGATAGATTTTAAAATTAAATAATTCTTATTTTCTGACTTTACAAAAATATATAAACTATTTACGTCAAATTGTAACTGTGCTACAAATACATATAATATTCACGAACAACGGATTTTGCGTGTATTTTCCCTATGTACCACTCAGCTGTGAAAACTCTGTATACATTGTAAAATAGATAAAATTAAAACCAAAACATTATTAACTGTAGAATTAAAATAAAAATAAATTTAATTTAAAAGCATTAAATGCCGATGTATTGATTAATTTAAAGTTAATAACACTAAAAATAATTAGAATAAGAACTAAAATTTTTTTAATCTAGAAATCTTTAACCAATTTATGATTTATTTCTTGTTAATATATTCCTGTCATCTTTATGACGGAAAAACTAAAGTTCAAAGTTTATTATTCAAATTACAGTCATCTTGTTAAGAGCAAATTGACAAGAAACTCGGTTATCGTTAATAAATCATTTGTACAAAAAAACTGACGCATCTATTTCTCTTGTCTCTTAGAAACGTCCTGCAAATGAATGTCAACTAATTTTATCATTAATATCATTTTATCGTATAATACGTAATTAATGTATCATTTGTATTAAATAATTCTACTTTAGAATTAAAAAAATTATTCTTTTAAAAATTTAATGACAAAATTGATGTATACATTTAATCATCAATTATTAATAGACAATTCTATGAACAACATTAATGCTACCATTAGCTTAATTTGGGGTGAATGATATCTATCTAATTTTCTGCATCGTATTATATCCAATTCCAGCGTACTATTAAAATCATCAGTCTATATAATTCGATCAATAAGTAGCACTTAAAATAGCTCTTTGCATATTCAATGAACTGTCAGTAATTCTTGTATATTAAGTATAGCATTTTCAAAATATGCATCAAATTTAATCCCAATCACATAATAGCAACTTACAAACCAAATTTATTTAAAAGTTTTAGCTTTTATGTTAACGTAATTGTTGCACGTCATTTCTTTTTCATAAATCAATGTCATTTATGCAAAATTTTAATCACAGTTTTTGACTTCTAAAATAATTTTTCATCGTTTTGTATACGTTACCTACACGTAAAGATGAATTGCATGTTTTTAATGGTTTGATTTCAATGCTTATCTTCTAAACGTATCTGTAACATTGGTATAAATTTTAACTAAAGCTCAAACAAATAATTTTAGTCATTTATTAAATTTTTTAATTAAATTTGATGTAATGTACGTTTTTCCACCTTGTACTTTGTGTTGTTCCTTAAACGATTTCAGACCCGGTGACATCCATTCAGACTGCAGAGTCCCAGTTTTGATTCTGCTCTACTAGAAGATGGAACGTTTATTTTCTCCTTCAATTTTATCTAATAAATTTGTTTTTCTGCTTTCTATCTGGCATATAAGCAACTTAACTTTACGAGATTTTTGGTCGATGGTTAGATCAACAGGTGGCTTGAAAATCGAGTCCTATGTTAGCTTCATTAAGTTTCCGGTTAATTCATTTTGGTACATGGCGTTCGGTTCTTTTTATTAAACAAAATCTTTGAATTGTTTGTTACTTGTACGAGTGACAAGTTTTGCCTTGATTTAATGCTGCATTTCTTTTGGTGTGGTCTTTGCACACTGCCGAATGTCGTAAGATTAAAAGATGTACCATCTGGGGGTAAACAAATTCGTTTGACAACAAGTTTCGGTACAGTCGACTATACAATTATCAAGTCATATTGAACAAAGTTAAATTTTAGCAATTAAGAACATTTATAATAGAATACTGCGGTTTGTATGGTTATATTAATGCATACAATGAACATACGGACCTTGGAGCATCACGCGTGCTGCATCCATACCTTATGATCTACTGGGGCGTTTTTTTTTGTCGCAAAATGTACAGACAATGTGTAAATTGGGTGCAAAATGACGCCATACTCTCTCTGGACATTGTTCAAGTCACAGACACCCAATCCTGGTCCCCTACAAACTCCAGAAGTTCTCCACCTTTTATGAAGCACCCAATACCTTTCCTGTTTGTGAGCATATTTTGCTCATTATATGTACAAAATGGACCATATTTTATACAATCGGCCAAATACTCTTAGCGCATTTTGGTCTCCGTGAAGGTCAAAAAGTGAAACACCGTTTACCAAATTTATCCCAACCGCTAGATTTTGAGGTCGGGTTGAAATTATTCCGCTTATCGGTTGGAATGATTTGTTTCGTAGTGTCACTTTAGTTCCCACTCTATTATTTCCTCAGTGCACCATCACTCTTGTTTTCTCGGCGAGAAACACATACGAACATACACGACCACGACCAACTACACTCATTTAAAATTTTGGCGTCAAGTTTCGCCATCCACGACCACACACGGAAACACACAAACACACACACATACACGAATATCTACTATTTCAAATTGTGGCAGGAAATTTGACTTAAGTTCGGCATCACATAACTACTTATAGATGTTATGCCATCCTATTCTGTTATTATTTTCTCTAATAATTGTATCTGTTTTTTGAAGTCGCAAATTTAAGCAAAAATGATTTTCTTTACTTTTCTGGAATTTTACACCGTTACCGAGATATCGGGGGTGAAAGTTGCAAACTCTACTAGGTCAAGGGTCTTAACCGTACTTACTCATTTGTGCTTAATTTAGCTAACAATCACATTCGCCATCATTTTGGAATTAATCAGACAACCTTTGACTTCAATGCACAGCTCAAGCTGCAACTTTTACTCTAGATATCTCGCTAACAGTGGAAAATTCGAGAAAAGTGAAAAAAATTATTTTTGTTTAAAGTTTCCACAAAATTTGACACATCGCTCCGTCTCCCAAATACCCACTATATTAAATAATGCAGATGAAAGTCGACCCTTTTGTCTTGGGCTTCTATTCGTAGTTTTAAATCTATTTCCTTTGGTTATTGTGGTTTTTGCCTGTACTCTTTACTTAAAATTTTTCATATATCTTGTATTCCGGTTTAAGTAGACTTATGTCAATGTAGCTATTTATTATGCATTTCAACATATAATTGTAACGACGGTTGAATGTTTAAATGCAAATCGTTATCTAAGCAATAACTTGGCTTTATCGACACGAGTGTTATTGCATTCTAAGTTATCGTTTAGATAACGATTTGCATTTAAAATATTCAATCGTCGTTACAGTTATCTGTTGGCATTGCTTAGTATATACTATTTTTAAGTGTCCCTTATTACATGACATGTCGTTAGACACACATTTTTCCTTCTCCGATGTTGTTTATGTTTATCATGTCTTCTTTTTTTATTTAAATAATTAATTTATACACTGACTTTTGTTAATTATATAGGTCATGTTCTAAATCATTTACGAATTTTATTAATTTTGATGAAAGGTAGATATTTCCTCTTATAAGTTATCAGTAATTGATTTGTTCTTCGTTGAGGAGGGGCACCAAAAAAACCACTATGTCAGTCCTGAAACAAAATCAATTACTATTTATTAACTTTCTCTATGCGTTAGGTTATGTTTTTACTTATGTTTTTGGTGTTTTTCTTTATTTTCTTTGTGTTGGATCACAAATATGTATAGATATGTGTTTGTTTTCTTTTATCACTGTTTTTAGTTTGTCATCTATCTCATATGATAATGAAGTAAGTTATTGCTTGGTCATACCCGGCTTCAAAAGCTAGCGGTTGGGGCAACTTAGTAGGCGGCGTAACACTGCTTGACTTTTGCAGAAATCAGGAATGCAGGAGCGAAATACGCCGAAATGAAATTGCGTCCTGCGTAGAGGGTGGCGCAATTTTCTAGGTTGTAGGAGACCAAGATCGGGTGTCTGTAACTTGAAAAAAGCGCAGAAAGAGTATTGTGCCACTTTGAACTTGGTTTCCCTTAGTCTGTACGCCTTGCAATGAATGAAACGTTGTGGAAACGACTTTTTCGTATAGTATGAGGCACTTGTCGATCTTTGGAGAGCCCAGAATGACCATCGTAGTGTTAGTGCCTTCATTATATGCATTAATTATCCATCCAACCTAAATCCGATTAGATAATCTGTTTGTATAAACGATTACGTCTTTCTTGACCCTTCTAAAAGAACAGGAAGGGTATGACGGGGCACCACCGGCAATTCAAGATTTCAGGTGTATCAAGTAATTTAGATTTAAGTTTATTTAATTTTTAGCATGTAAATTTTTTTCTTTGAAGGAATATATTATGTCTAAAAATAGTAGACATTAATATAAAATTAGTTTAATTAAAAAGAATCACATTTTTAATAATAAAATTATTACCCTACTTTTTTAAGCTTGAACAATAACGAACTACTATAGTATTTCAATATGAAGTTAGAAACTATTTAAACAGTTAAAGTTACGTTTTTTACTCTATTCTAGTAATTTTCAATTACCGAATAGTTAGATCCTAAAACACCGTGCGAGAATATTCTTGCAGTTGTTATGGAATGAACACAGGTATGGGTATCGCGTGACTTGTAACATAACGTTGTGCTTGCGGTCAATTATTACAAATAATGTAATTAACGATGCTTAATTGTAGTAATATCGAGCATAAATGACACCATTTAATTTTAAGTTTTTAGTACAACCCATTTTTAACGGCATAATTTCTTTTAGTTAGTGCCAGATTTTTATTCGCTGGTGGAGAGTATCGTCATCTATATACTACGAACAGTACAGAACCAATGCTTTACTATGTATGAAAAACATCTTTGTTGCCACAATTATAAATAATAAAACTGTAATATTTAGTGTATAAACAGAGTCTTCAACTTAATAAGTTAGTGTGTTGTTCACTACTATTAATAACTCAAAGTTCATATTTATTACTGATATTGTGGTCAAATATGATAAAATCATCGGTTATTGCTATGAAGCTTCTATAAAATATAAAGAAACCGCAATTAGAGACAATGATGATAATGTTAAAGCAGATAGATCACGCATTTACAGCCATGTCAAAAACATACCTACACAGTTTAAACTGATGAAAAGAAATAGATAGGTATTGAAAGAACTGCAGAATAAGGTAATTTTAAACCCCCAGATATAGTATGAAATTGAAAAATCTTTGAAAGACAACTTGTCATAAATGAATGCGTGTTGAAGTAAGCCCATGTGACTTTAAATTCATCAGAAAAAGTGGCAATTTCACAAAATTTTACTAGTAATTTTCATAATTTTTATATATTAGTCGATAGACTGTTGAAAGAAAAATTGAATATTTGCTATATTTAAAAAAAAATACAAGTAATGCCCCCTTACACCAGGTTGAACCAAGTATTCAAATGAAAAGTTGTTGCTTTGGATTGTACACTTTCAAAACTAAGAAGGTGGTTTTCATTGAGCATACAGCCATTATTACTACCTTAAGGAATAGAGAATAGTTATGTAAGATATACATCTATTTAAATAATTTTATTTAAGGAAATCTTATTTTGTTAAACAAAATTATTCTTTTCTAAAGCTAATGTGGTTTACAATTTGTTAATGAAGATTTCTGTCAGTGAGTACTATTTTGGAGATATCGATGAATTGAACGTTATGAAAATAAGGCTCAACGATTTATCTGTTACTGAGTTGGGCCAATTCTACAATCTCTGTTCTAATTTTCATCTAAAAATTGATAAATCAATTGGCTACTATGACTATCAGGTGGCATGGCCCCGTTTGAATTTAGTAAAAATTAAACGTTTAAAATAGCTATCTACATATTAAAGGATGTCTCGAATAATACTAAAAAAAACTAATATTAAATTTGGCTTTGCAACAGTGTTGCAATTTACAAAAATCCAAATTATACGTGTCCACTATTTTTGGTTAATTTTCAGAAACACAAATTGATGTCAAAGTCAAATTTCGTATAAATTTCACACATAATGCAAACTTTACAACAAAATTAATATTAGAAATTTGTTTCATATATTTATTATTGTTAGCGTTTATGCAAATTTAAAAATAGTAGCGTCTTAAAATCCTTCTCAAATAAGATGGCAATATTTTACAAAAGCTCAAGATCAAATCCCGATAGAACAGTGAAAACTCCCAAAAGGTGAGAAAATGTGACTACAAAGCTAATAATGAAAGCAATCGACACACCTTAAGCACCTTAAGAACGAGATTGTAATCAAGTACTAAAAAGATTTTATGCCAACACTGATTATTTAATTTAGTACGTATTTAATTAACATTCGGTTTTATTTAATGCATTTTGCTTTATACTTCATTCACATTATAAATATTCTCAGTTGTTTTAATACAAATCGCATGATTAAGTCACCCTGTACTTAATAATGTTTAAATTGGAATTGACGTCTAGTTACTAATGTAAGTTTAAATATGAAAGCTAGTTGTTCATACAATTTCCAATTGTAATATACTTTATATCACCAGCAAAATTGAGTTAATTTTAATATATTCCATGTTCATTAATGTTGAATATTGCAATAACATTTTACATTTTTAATTAAATTTTTAAGCAAAACCGAAACAATAAAGTTTGTAAGTCAACGCCATATTTTAAATTATAATTAACATTTATTATTATTGTTTTTACTAGTAATACAAAATTTATACAACGACTTAATGTATAACTTTTAAATTTTATAAATTAAAAATTTCTTTCATTTAATAAAAATCTCTTTGAATTGAAACTTAAAAAGAGAAATATTAGATTTATTTCTTATTTTACTATATAAATTACATTAATATTTGCAAAAATAAACAATTTTTTAATTAAAATCCTAAGAACGGATATTCTGGTTGTATACTACGAAAACTCGGATTTATTAAATGTTGTTTGTGGTTAATTTTATTAAGCTTATGAAACCTTGGAATGCAAGAGCTTAAATTTTAATTGCGGGATTTATTTAACATGGTCTTAACTAAACTTATATACTTATGAAAAATAAACATTCAATATATACAAAAATTGTTAAAAGTATAACAAACTTTGTTGCAAACAACTTTATTTTGATTTGGTAATTATTTAATACCGTTTTCTAATTTTTTCCTTTTAATGCTCGCTGTAACGAGCGTTTAATTACTCAAGTTGTTTATCGTTTATTTAAATAATTTAGTTTATTAATGTTTCTATTTATTTGTAAAAGAATAATAAACATTTTAGGTGACTTAAAAAGTTCATCCGTGCTCGAAATAATGATATTAACTCATTAACTATAAAAAAAGAATCTTAAAGTAAATGTAAGTATGATTTTTAAAACATGTTAATTTTGTCAGAGTGCAACAGCTAAACAAATAATTTAGTTTTAAACACATTTTTGGTTTAACCACTAAAAATTGATTTACTTTCTATGCATAAAATTAATTAATAAAGCAATTGTTTATTTATTAAAAACAGCATTTTACTATGCAAATATTCTGTTTTCTTATAAAACTCTAAATATTAATAAGATAGAATTACATGGCTATCTTTGTTATTAATGGAGATACAATTTTGGTTAAATGGGCATTAATGTACAGTTTATTATGCTGAATCAGATTCTGCAAAGAAAATCAAAAATTCAAAGTACTTCCAAAGATATCCGGAAAAACACAAAAACTACATTTTCGAAAAAGTCCAATATTTCCGTAACCGTGCAAGTTACAAAAAATTTCTCAGACAAAGTTGCTTGTTGCGTCTAGGGAAATTATTGTGAATTTTTATTAAAGTACCACGTTCACGGTTTTTGAGATACTGTTACTAACTTTATTTTTCTAAATGGACCTTCATCTTAGATTTTATCATGAAAAAAATTCAAATTTTTTCTGCTTTTAATGATGTGTCACAATCTTGATTTAAGGTATGAAATTGCTACGTATTTGGAAATTTATTGTATTACATCAAGTAGACCATGAAAACAAATCTTAACAAATAACTAAACATAATCAATAAATTCTACTCAGTTTGGGACACCCTGTATAGTCCAAGCAATGAATACAAAAAAAAGTATACAAACAGCCTGTTTGATCAGATACAGTGATCAGGACCAAGCAGATAACGTCGAGTTTGCCGATTCGGGCTCGGAATTGATTTCTGAGGATGATAACAAGGAAGGCGAGCCTGCTTTACAATGTCGCAAACTACTGAAAATTACGTAAACCCCGATATCAACCGTGGATTAAGCCTTTTGGGGATACCACGTTAAAAAAAAACGCACCGACCAATTCTACCACAAGGGTGGTATGGAAACAAATTGAAAATTTTATATTTTCTTGTGTCATGTATGCACAAAAATAATAAATTTGGCGCCTAAATCAACAATAATAAAGAAATATTGACCGTAAATAACGATAATCAAAAAAGCGCATATCGAAGTATGTAGCGGCGCGTTTCAAGACTGTATTAAATCAGACATCTGCAAAAATTATTATTATTTAAAACAAAATAATTACAGAATGGTTTGATAGCGATCTTCGTCATCCGCAAAAATTCTGATTTTGTTGAAAATTGCAAATCAATTTTCAAATTTTACGCACTGTAGAGCGGAAAGGACCCAAAATTGTGCACAATTTTTTAGATAGCACTTACCACAACAGCGCTGTTTTCTGAAAAACGTCGCGACGCAGATTTTATACCACCCCCGCCCTCTAGCGGCAAGCCCCCGATGTCACAAATTCAAGTGCACTATCAGGGGACCTATGTCTACCATACCACCAAATTTCAATTTTTCCGACCTTTTGCGAATAGAAACCCCCATTGCCAGGACAAATATCATATTATTAAAAATAATGCCGGCCACACGCTCTAAAGAATTTTTAGACAACCGTTGAAGAAAGTGATTATCTATTTCAAAATGTTAAAAATACTTCACGCTGTTCAACTTGTTGCACCGATATCGGTATCGCTGATGATGATACCTTAACTATTGAAACACGTGCCGGGTAAAGTTTTTTGTTCAGTTTTTGGTGTTTTATGTTTGTTTGTTTCTTTCTGAGTGTAGGGTCTTATCTTAATGGTCGTCTAAAAAACTCTGTTACAAACACACTTGCTAATTTAAATTGGAAAAAAACAAGTTATTTGGACAGTTACATTATTGGCCAAAATTATTATCGAAACGTTGGCAAAGGGTGAAATAAATTAAAATCACAAGAAAACCGTCTTAAATTGCTTGTTTTTTCCAATTTCAAATCTTGTTCTAGAAATTAATCGAATATCAAAACAATCTTGTATAATGATAAAGTTATACTAAAGTTCTCTCACTCAAAAGGATGTCGAGGGATTATCAGTGTTTGGTTGCAATTGTACAATCTCTTTGAAATTACATCGGCTTTGGTTAGTACCCATCTGTAGGCAAAGTTGCTTTAGCAGGTTACTATATCACTAACAAACTTATTAGTCGTAGATGATGTATCCACTTTTAGGTAATAAATTGTGACGTTCGTTTAAATATCATAGTTTTATTTCTTAATTTTCGACGATTTTGTAGTCAAATTATTTTGTCTATTATTATAATTAAAAAAATTTAGTAATAATATGTTAAAAATAGTAATGATTAAGTGTGTAAACATTATAGAAGGTAAATAAGAACATAAAATACAATAGCACAACCATTGCAAGAGGATATATCATGGACCGGTTCAAAGCTCCAGTCAGGACAATGGCGAAAAAAATAATAATAGGTTAAAAAATTAGCAAACAAAATAATGGAGAAACAGATAATCAGGACACAGAATACAAAATATTGCTTTACTTCAGATGGTCTTCTCAGATTGTTGGATTAGGCACGATTTTGGCATCGATAATTGTTTATTGCGAGACGATTGTCGTTGTTTAGACAATTGTACGCTAAGTCGCCGATTTTATGAAGATTTTTATTTTATTTCAAAGCTTAAGTAATGAACTCTGTTCCGCATTGAACTGCATTATGTATAATATAACAATTATTACGGATCTAAAAAATATAAACTTAAGAAGAGACCTGTATGTGACACACTGCAAAAATTTTTATAACATTGGCAGAATTTACATGGTTCGTTTGAACTTACTAAATTCGTCATCAGAACTTAACAGCTGACCTGCATTAGTGCACATTAAATCGATAAGTACGCTCGTTATTCTAAAGCTAAAGCAACCCGTCGAAGCGGTATCGGTAATAGCAGTGGCGGTATCGTTACAACTGAACGCGTATTAACAAGTATCAGCTCACACGTTATATATTAATATATAATATGTTAAAGTATTAATGGACTCTGTAAGCACGCCACCGCTACTATATACATGATGCAGTAATCGTAAACTTGTAGCAAAGTATAAATTAAAACCAGTATGTATTGTATACTATTAGGATAGACATGTATAAGGTGTGTGTATTAAGAGGAAGTAAACGTGGGAACATTACGTTCTGAGTAGCGAACGATAAAGAGTGTTGGAGATGGTTGCCAAAATAATAATAATACTTTATTTGTTCTGTAAGATCACAATGATATGATATAGAACCCGTCAATTTACATATTTAAGTTATATAATAAACATTATAATATTGTATCATCTGTAAATTCCTGAAACTATAATAACATTTTAACATGCCGTTTTCTGTCGTAATTATATTAATTATAATAGCAGCTCCCGAAAAATTATACCATAACTAGTGAACCAAGCCCATTCAGACTAGAGAATGGGCTTAGAATAAGTCGGAGTGAGATAAGAGCGTTGGAATGTGTCCCTTATCCAATTTCTATCAAAATCGGTTAAGTAGTTTTGGAGGAGAAGACGGACAAACAAACCAACAAACAGAAAACAAAACTCGATTTTATGTGTATGATTCAAAATAGATTGATAGTTGTAATAGTAATACATTTTTACTACAATTGTGTTGATCATAGAAGGCTTTTGGAAAAAAATGTACTGCTATGGAAGTCGTCGAGTTGCATGCCAGTGGTTTACTTATCTATCGGATAGAACTAAATTTAATGTAAATAAATGATAGACGCAAAGATTCCACAAGGGTCCATACTAGATCCAACATTTTTTTGTTATATGTCAATGACTTGTTCAGTATTTGTGATAAAATACTGCGTTGCTGTATTGTGCCTACGCTGACGTTACCAATATAATCATGAGTAATATTTCCGTACCAAACTTGTTAAATGTTGCAAAAATAGTATACACGGAACTAAAGGAATGGTTTACACCAATAAGTTACTGCTAAATACATATAACAGATAACATGCAAATTACAAAAATTAAACTATCCTGATTACGTTAACAGCGGTGTTGATAAATTAAATGTAGTACCATTAATTATAAAGTTACTGGAAGATAAGCAACAGTTACTTAAAATGTGTACCAGCTTCTCCCTCCAGAAACCGGACCCTCTTTAACCCGCGGTCCACAAACTGTACTCGTAGATTGTGGTGCCACGGCTGTTATTGGTGTTAACTTCTAAAGCTATTCAAGGCCGCATTTTGTTTAAGAATGTTAAGTAGGCTCCGGTTATTTCTGCACTGCATGCATTTTTAATTTGCTCTCTATTAAATTAAAAAACTCGCAAATTTATCGTGCCTCAATGTAAATTTATAAATTACTTTTTAATTTTGTTTCAAAACTTTAATATTGATTCAATGCTTTAATAAAACAACACTGTAATTTTAATAAATCAAATTTATTTACGTTGTTACTTACATAAACAATTTATTTGTCTAAACAATATTTACTTATCATCGCATTCAAAATTATGTCGTTTTTCTCCGAAATCAATGGTACGACTGTTTTCAATTTCTAATTTGATTTTTGCTTTTTTCACATATTATCGCGTCCTATGGAAGAAGTTATTCTTATTTTCTTTTTTATCGTGTTATATGCATGATTTAAATTTAATTGCAAATTACATAAAATAACGTGTGGGATTAAACAGACACAGGGATTCGGACTCGAGAAAAAGAAAGACGGAAGAAGAGTTATTTAATGCATTCAGAAGAAGTAAAAAGTTAAGTAGATCGCTAGAGAAAGACCGTAAGAATGAAGAGAAAAGTAAAAAAAGTACGTGGAAGGCAAGAAGAAGATGAAATACGAGATGTATGTATGAGATGCTAAGAAAAATTAAGTTAATAAAAATAAACCAAAAATAAAGGTATTAGGAGCGGAAATGAAAACAATGAATGAGAAATGGGAAAATTAGTGCAAGTAATTAGAGGAAAAAAAAAGAAAATTAGAGATATTACGAAATAAAAGAAGTTACGAGGTACGAGAATCTATATTGACGAGGACATGAAACATGAAAAAGAAAGAGATATAAAAACAAAGACCTTCTGTCTCAAATTTTACCGGCACTGCATTTTTATGTAATTGTTTTCTTTTATTGTTGATAATTATGTCCGACCTTAAAAAATGTTCGTCACAAATTAACTCATTTCCTAAATCGTCAATATTTACAAGGGCAATAACAATGTTCCCACAATTTTTTTGCCACTCGCTGGGGCGGTGTACATCTTTTATTGGGAATTTAAAAAAACTTTTGTCTCTGTTGTTCTTCGTATTGTTTTTGCAGTTCACATACTCGCACTTTAGCTATTGTCATAACAAATCAGTTCCAGACACACATATAATTTCGGAGCGGACGGTGACGTTAATTCAACACGCACTAGAAAGCAACTAAAAATATTTTGATGAAAATTGTCAGTGGAGCCATCTACAAATCGGTGAAATTGTCGGTTACATTTTCCCCATATGCGTTACGCATCTTTAGTAACTTTATAATCAATGGTGGTACCCAAACTAAAACTTTACTTCACACTGACATTGTATGTAAAAGCTTGCATTGCAGTAAAAACGCTAACTTTCAAATGCTCTTTAGATGTATGTAAAGTCGCTTACTTCAGTTACTTTCAAGCAACCTTGAAATATAGGATAACTTTATGCAGACATGACATATTTCTCTTACAAAAACGCGCCATAAGAACACTAACAGGCCTTTCGTTTTAAGTTATGCAGGAAAGTACCTATTTCAAAGTTTGCCTATTATATCTTTGACGCGATTGTAGGTATTTACACACAAGTGCAAACGTAATATTGAAACGTATAATTTCAAGCGTGAGTACGATACCAGATTTTAAAGAAATCTGCAACCGCCAAAATGTAACACTTTTGTTTTCTATAAAGAATTTAAAAATTATGCCCAAAACTAATCAGATCTTCGGAATTATCCATAAAGTTTCATAAAAATCGGACTTGTGTACATACGGACGGACGGCCGGCCGACATAAATTTTTTTGCTTTATTATAACGTACTAACTTTAATTCGTCGGAAAAAGTGAAAGTGTTAAAATTTTGGTTTCGAAACCGTCGCATAACTCCCCATCTTATATCATAAGATGTGTAGTAAAATTTATGTCTGATGGCCGTCCGTATGTAAACAAGATATCAAGAAAACCACCCATCCGATTTTTATTAAACATTATTCATGGGCTTTATTTATTATTCCGCAGATCTGATTAGATTTTTGGACATAATCTATGTAACCAAAGGGCCGTTAACCTACACAGATTTTCAAGTTTTTGAAATATTTAGAAAAATATTCATTTTACACATTTTGTTTCAAGTAAAGTTGTTTGTAATTTAATTATACACAACTTTTGTTTAAACAATTTTTGATCCGATAAGTAGTTACTTAGATATAACAATCACGTGACACTCGTTATTGTAACAATATCTCCACTATTATCAATTTTACGAAAAAAGTTGAAGGAGATATGTTGTTTGAAATTCTATTCTACTACAGCTTTTTTTAAACCATTTTTTTTAAACACAATTTTATTTTTGCTTTGTGAGAGTGAGAATTTTCAACTTGTCTAAGGAACTTAGGTGCCCGATACCCCGTATTGTCCGACGTTCTATTGTAGGTAGCGTTTGTATAAAGGCTTAGCAGTTAGATTTATTTAACTATTGTTGGACGATACTGAAATAATTACTTCGATTTTACAAATTGCTTCGCGGTGCACCTTTTCTTAATAAATTTGAATTTATAAATTAAATATCAAGAAAACCGTCGTACAGATTTTTATAAAACTCTGCATATGAGTTTTATGTATAATATTGCACATCAGATTTAATTTTTGACATAATCTATTAAACCAAAAGAACCATTAATTTAGATAGATTTTCGAAATCTTAAATTATTTACAAAAATATTTATTTTACACATTTTTCATATTTTTTACTACATATCCATACTTTCCATTCGTTCCATGACGTTTATTAGTATTGGGGCGATGTGGAGTCCTGCGGTAAACGCTTGTTTTTACTTTATGGACTGCTGTCAATATCAAACAATAATGTTAGAATAAATGTGTGGTTTTTACATTTGAAACTGTCAATTTATAAACAAAAGCAAAGAAGACTAGAATTCGTCGGTATGACAACTTCTTTCTGCAGTTCATATTTGTTTGAATAAAATAATACAGTTGACCATAAAATCTTATATGCAACTCGTCCATAATTTTGTTTTATGGTATCGCCACAGTTATGACCTCGCTCTTTCGTCGCTCCGTCGGCCCTTTTGGATACATAAGTTATGCCCAAAAACTAATCAGAAGTTTTATAAAAATCGAACGGGTAGTTTTCTCGATATCTTGTTTACATACGGACGGACGGCCGGTCGGCCATCGGACATAATTTTTTTTTATAACGTACTAACTCTAATTCGTCAAAAAAGTAAAATTCATCTTATTTCATTAGGAATGTGTAGTAAAAATAATTTAATAAAAATTAATTTGTTCTTACCTAAGCTCTAGAACCGGTATAATTAGTTTTCAAAATCTTACATCTGAAAGTTTCATAATTAGATCAGGAGTTCCGCAAGGAGCTAAATTAGAAAACCTCTTTTCATTGCTTTTTATTAATCATATTACCGACAATATATTTCGAAAATGTTTTCTTTTATGCTGATGATGCAAAATTTTTTAGAGCTATTGAAACAACAAATGGTAAAATCTTATTGCAAAATGTTATTGGTAAAGTAAATAAATGGTGCATACAAAATAAACTTAATTTGAATGTTAAAAATGTATTGTTTTATTAATTACAAAAATTAATCATTAAAGGATCTGTAAGATATTCAATTGGTAACAGAGAATTTAAAAAATAATTTAGGCATGATTTTTGACTCAATTTCAACTTAAATAGTTACACCAATTGATTAATAAATTAATGTTATTATAAACTTATGGGATTTATTAAAACAAATACACACAATTTTAAAACTATGAATTCTGTCAAAATACTGTACGAAGTAAGTTGGAGTATGGATGCACCATTTGGTCACCTTATAAGGATAAACATATCCACGCTATTGACAGGATTCAAAATAAGTTTTTAAGGTATTATAAGAAATACAACTCGTATTCTCCTATAGACCTTCCAACATGCATCCTTCGAAAGGAGGCTGAAATTAGTCTGGCAAATAGAAGATATATACTTTTCAATTTATTTATTTTTAAATTTGTCAATAATCAAATAGTTTCAATAGATTCTAGCATATTACTTATTTTGATATTTTGTTATGTTTGTATTTTTATTGTATTATTTCTAATACATTGATGGTACAGAAATATTTTTATATTTGTATTTCAAATTTTTTTGGGACTATTTATTATTTTTGTCAAAAACTAAGAAACCACACGATAAATCATCAAACTATTAAGTTAAGTTGATAAACAATACTTAAATGTTACATACATGTTTTTACTCTTATGAAATAAGATGGGGGTTATGCGACGGTTTCCAAACCGAAAATTTTAGCACTCCGTTTTTTTACTTTTTCCGACGAATTAGAGTTAGGACGTTATAATGAAGCAACACATTTATGTCCGACGGCTGGCCGGCCGTCCGTCCGTATGTAAACAAGATATCAAGAAAACCAACCGTCTGATTTTATAAAACTTTGTACATAGACCTTATCTATAATTCCACAGATCTGATTAGATTTTGGACATATTCTATGTAGTAAAAAGAGCCGACGACCTAAAAGATTTTTGAATTTTTTAAATATTTTAAAAAATGTTAACTTTGCATATTTTTGTTTCCAATAAAAGTTTTTTACAATTTAATTATAGACAACTTTCGATCCGATAAATAATTACTGAGATATAATAATCAAGTGACAATAATTGTCGTAACAATATTTTTACAAAAAAGTTGAGAAAGAAATGTTGTTGGAAATTCTATTGTCTATACCTTTTGTTTAAACTATTTTTTCTAAAACACAGTTTTATTTCCGTTTATTTGGGTGATGAGAAGTTCTGCGGTAAACGCTTGTTTTCTAAAACTTAACAGTTTAGATAAGATGTATCGAAGGTTTTATTGCTATAAGAAAAATTTAAGTTTGCAGTGTATTTGCACTTATTTCACATTTATTTGCTTACAATATTTTAATTAACAATTTAAATTAATACATATTTCTAAAATAAATGTTTAAAAATTAAAAATAATTACAGCGGTTTGTATATTATCCTCCAATTTAATTTGATTTGAAAGAGAATTATTTTCTAATTCAAATGCTTCAACGACAAGATTAATAAACATTAACTGCTGTAGATTTCACTGACCTACCTAATTTTCTGGTATTTACTTTAGCTCACGCACTCTTTGGATAAGAAATCTTTATTACATCTGTAGGTATATAGAGAATTTGTACACGTGGAATTACTACCGACGTCAACAATATAATTTTTAAATAAGAAATCTAATATAATTAAATTAAATTAACGTTTTAATGCTTCAAGACTACACTTGTACATAAACAACATTAATTTCTAATTAAATAAAACTAAATGAGATCAAAACCAATTAAATGCATAAACGTAAAGCAATGCAAAATGCAACCCTTCTTGTTATTCACTTTCAGGTAAACTTAATTAAGTTCAACCTCACTTTGGCAGTTTCTTGCAAATTGAGTTTTAGATACTCGGAATATAATAAAACATTTACTTAGTTTTGCATATAAGACGACTACATTCGTTGAAAATCTTGAATTTATATCCTCCACTCGACATATCGATTTAATATGCAATTTATGGTATTATACTTTAAAGCCCAGGTTGCAATAAAATACTTTTCAAGATGAAACGAATAATAAACTTAAAATTTATGAAACAATCATTATTTTTCGATTTCATCGTTTTTGTTTTATTAACAATTTATGTGAGCTTTGGAACTAAAACCACTTTGTCAAAATTATGACAGGAAGCTGCGTGCTTGCAAATCGAAAACGCATTGATTACCTTTAATATCAATTAGTATAAAACCGAAGCTTTCTACTGCAATGTAATTATTTGAATGGGATAGGGTTGTATTTAAGTCACGGATAAAGTATGCAGAATTCTCTTTACTTGTAAATCCACTTTCATAGTATATAAAAGCTTATTCGAGAATCATGAAACACTGGCTATATTTTTTGCTTAAATAAAGTAACCTTTCATTGTTCTAACAAACTGCAAGATTATAAAATATTGCAAATATCGACGTTTCAATAATTAATGTTTCAATTTGCAATAATTCAAAAATATTCTCTTGTAAATGTATTTTAACAAATCGGATTCTATAAAAATTAGTAAAAACTAAATCATTTTTGTACTTTTAAACGTCACGTTATTTAAAAATGTGACAATCTCCAAAATATTGTGACAATATTAATCTTAATACATCAAACATTCTATTCTCAATTTTTGCTCCTCCTACATAGAGGAGATTTTACATTGATTATTTATTTTTTTAAATCAAATTATTTACAAAAGTTTTGCGACACCTATAGTGTCGACTCGTGTTAACGACCACATATTTAAATTCATTTGCATTAAGTAACTTTGTCGACAGATATCTAAAAGCAGTTACCTAAGTCGATCCTTCGATAATTATAGCCAACTAAGTATCAACAAAAATAAAAATCTCGAAGTACCTGCTGTATTGCTGGAGGTACAATGGTAAACAAACACCGAGAATCACCCGACAGCTTTTTCGTTCCTTTGGGACTCTTCAGGAGTGAGAGAAATTAAGTGTAAGTTTACTATTGTATAATTGCGTACTGTCAACTATATCGCAACTGGAGAGCACATCATATTCGAAAAGTTTTGCAACACGTAGTGTCGACCTAGTGTTAACAATCACGTACGTAAATGCATTCGCATTACAACTGATCATAACTGATCATACACCTTTAAAATAATACAAATAACAATATACTTCAGAGAATGCTATCAGGTCGGATTAAAATGCAACAAACTCAATTTTTGGGTAAAATCAATTTGAATAACTTGTAAAATAGAGATGTTATTAATATTGATACTAATTCAATGTACTCCACTAATACACAGAGTAATTCAGAATATACGAAACGAAATATAAAGAAATATTATTTTTTTAATAAAGTTATCAACTGAACCTATTAATTTATTTTTAAAATTAAAATTAAGTAACTAGGAGTTTTGATATTGAGTTGTTTATCAAGTCAGTGCAGCAATTAACAACACAACAACAACTGACATAATGAAATTGAAATTTAAATCTACCTAAAATATATTTAAATTTTATACATTGTAGTTCTATTATCCCATGTAGTGTATGGTGAATAACCTTACACATTAAATACAAAAGTCTATATAAGCTACTTTATAAAATTGGTTTTAAGTCAATATTGTGCCTCCTTCGTATTAAAATGGGTAAGTCATGTACAGTCTACTACATTCCAGAACCGGTCCCAAAAAAGTAAAACCGTTATAATAGATCAAAGGAATGGAACTCTAAACTACAGCGTTTATTTATAACAAAAGGGAAAACACCAAAAAACTGCACAAAAAACTATACTCGGACACGTGTTTCAATAGCTTGCAAAATCTTTTAGGCAATCCGAAAGCTTCATAAAAATGTGTCATAAATCGGGAATATATAAAATAAATTGTAAAGCCTGTAACCAATAAATATAGGGGCAAACCAAGAGACCTATTAAAACTCGTTTTAAAGAGCACTTAGCTCATGTCAAATATTATCGCTCAGATAGGTTGCAAATGTCCACATTGAATTAATTAAGAGGGTAGATAATAAAAACGAACTTGATTCTTGTAAAAGTTTGGAAATTTTTAAAAACAGAAGTTTGCTTATGAATTATGATGATCACGATCCATTAGGATTTTTGGAATTATTCAAACCTGTATAAAAATCAATGAGGTGTATACAAATTTTTTTAGTATTAAATATTATTTTCTCCTGACAAAGTTACGTTTTGCCTTAATGGTGAAATAAACATAAGTAATTGCAGATACTTGTCATCGGAAAATCCTCATTGGGTTTTAGAACACCATACGCAATATCTACAAAAGGTTAATGTTTGGGCGGGAATTCTGAGGGGTCATATTATAGGTCTCTTTTTATCTATGGCAATTTAATTTCGGCTATGTATATACAGTTATTAAAATTACCAGAACGATGGAAAAAATTCCCGTGAATTTTTAGAAAATTTTCTTCGTGGTTTTGTAAGTCGATTGGGTCATTGTCAAATTGTAAATGCAGAACAATTTGAACATTTAATTCACTAGATTTATTTGTTTGTTTGTATTTATTTATGCTGTACTTTTTTATAATGTTTTTGTTTAAATTAGTTATTAATTTCTTGGTAACAATAACATTTTCACCGACGCTTTTATTATAAATAATTTTTCATAAAATAAAAATGTTAAACTCGCTCGCCTTTGTTCATTGCTTCGCTTTTGATTATCACAGCTGTATCGTTTACGAATCGAAAATTAATTAATTGTAAATACTTTAACTTTAACCGGCATTTCCTCAAACAAATTTAATACTACCGAAAAAAATTTATACCATTATAAAGAAAAAAAATCTCTATTGAATAGTAGTACAACATTAAAAGGTTGCCATTTAAAAAAATATTCCGTAAAGTCATAACTCAAAAACAATTGAATAAGAACAATTTTCTATATGTCAATATGTAGATAAAAATTTTATAAAAAACTTTTGTATTAATCATTTTCGTAAAAAATGAATTTTAAAGACAAAAATTTGGGTGTCTCCATACTTTTAACTCTCTTTCTGTATAAGCTTCATATTTTTTTAGTTTTAGTATCGGTTCGCTGATGATGATAAGCTTAGCTATTAAAACACGTTTCCGAGTATAGTTTTTTGTGCAGTTTTTTGGTGTTTTCCATTTTGTTACCGTTATAATAGTTTCCAAAAAAAACCATCACAGTATTCAAAAATACACAGTGCAGGATTGGAATTCCACGTTTAAACTAATAAAGATTGAAACTTGAAAAATTGTATTAGAGGTTTTCCGCAGTACTCTTTGTAACAAAAATACTTAGTATCAGTTCCGATCATACCGAAAATGACTATTAAGTCCGTTTTTTAAATGAAACACCCTATATATTTTAAACAATTTAGATTTCTTGCTTCTTCAGCATTAAAATTATGTAGGGTTGTAAGAGATTTGAAACAACGCTTTAAGCTTTATTCGATTGCTTATTGTGAAAATCAAATTTTTTAAGTCACATATCTTACGTGGAGTAATACCTAAAAGTTTGAAACTTTATAACTAATCAAAGAAATGGAACTCTAAACTGCAGTGTATATCTGTAACAAAAAAGAAAACACCAAACCTATACTCGAACTAATAACTTATTTTACCATAGTATGAACTAATAATTGCATTTATCAAATCATATCCCTTTTGTGATATTTATTTGTTTTTTTTTTAAATATTTTCAATAATTGCTTTTCTCAAAATTTTAAATGTAACTTAGTAGCGTTGATTGAAATATTGGTACCAATATTTCAATCAACGTTAGTAATCAAAACGATCATAAAATGACCTATTATTTGATATAAATAGTATGCATTTATTTTAAAACAACTTAGAGAAAATCAAATTTTATTCCATGAAGTGAATTAATGAAGTTTATTTAGACAGGCTTTGGAAAACGTTAGTTTTATGTTAGTTATAAGTTTTCGGAAGATATAACAAAATTGTATAAACGAGAAGATAACTTGTGAATCCTTTGTTTTTAAAAACAAAACTAAAAATGTCGAGTTTATTTTGAGCTTACTTCTAGTTCACCCTCTCATTTTTATGAATGTTCATTGCGCAAGACAGACAAGTCAGCGTTCACGTCACTCTCCTAGCACTCAGAAGTCAGCGATCAACTGTGTTCAGAGTCTATCTACGTTATTGATGTGGGTTATCTATTGTATGCTGTTTGTTGGCCTGACCGATGACGTTTGGAGAATTATGTGACGTTGTTTTTGACCGGTACAATGATCAGACAGCTACCAAATGAAAAAAGCAAAAGCTACGTGCAGCAAGACTAAGCTGTTTCGACTTAGACTTCGGCGAAAATAATATGGCAACAGCATGTAACGTTGTAATTGCATTCTACTCCACTGTTAATTTATAATTAATTGCACATCACCCTTTATGTAGTAAATATTTGTTTAGTTGGTATATACCGTTGAGATAACTATAATTCCGTACAAAATTTTCGATTCCTTTCACTGTTAAAATAACGTCATTCATACAAGGCCGCTTTAGAAATTATTAATGTTTATCGAACTACATTTTATTGGGTGCTTGTGTTTTCCGTCGTATAAGACGGACTTTTAAAATAATATAAAGATAGAATTTTTTCGTTATTTGATTCCACTACGTGGTATTGAAATATTTATATTATATTTGTTTTGGTCTTCCTTGACTTCATTAGAGTCACTATTATGGTTTCCAATTACAAACGCTACTACATCTACTACATCGCGCGGTTTTTTGCTTCAGCGTAGTACTTCGTACATAATGCATAATTTTTTTTATTTGACACTAGTTTTGTCTATTAATGTAGTTTGTAACACTTTAAAAAAAGAGAGATGTTACTTTACCCACTAAGCTATGTGAGGTCTGGCGAACACGAGTAGAGACGGCGCGCGGTGTAATCATATTATGGGCGACAGCAAACTTTCTAGTGTAAATCACAATCTGTAAACGAATGGGTTTGCTCCAAGTAAACAGAATGTTTTTAGGTAATAATTACATCAGAAATGTAAAGAACAACAACATTTATTTGAAAAAAAATATGTAAAAGGTAAAGTTGTGACGTGCAAACAAAATGAAATCGAAATCTGAACAAAATTGAATGTTAAAATTTAATTTGTAATAATAAAAATTGTTATCTGGCCAAAGTGTAATTTTTTATTCTAATTAGATGTTAATACAGTGACCGGCAAGAGAGTGCAACAAAGTCCGTCTTAAAAAAACAATGTTTTTTGTTCTTTACCGTCTATTGTAAAGTTTATTTGTTGGTTTATTGTGTTTTATGCAAATCAAACGCAAAAAATTTTGTTTTCTCAATATTTCCGGAAAAAAATGCCGAAAACCTGATATTTTTAAAAAGTTGTTATTTTCTTTTGAAAATTTACACATAAACGTATAATCTAATTTTGAACAACTTTTTTCTTAGGCATTTTTCAATATCTTGTCATCTTACATATTTAAGGGATATTTTTAAAATTCACATAAGTCACATAATATTTGTCAAAGTGCTTTTTTTTATCATTTGATATGTTGAATTCATTTGCCAAAAGAAATTTTTGGATATCTCAATTACAAAATTTTTTCCCATTTGATGCAAACTCTTGGCCGGTCACTGAATAAGATAGTATCATCCAAGCGCTTGTTTAATTTATTCTTATTTATTTATTCTGCACGTTTATAAAATTAAAATAAAACTTAATTAAAACTTGGTGCTATGCCACTGTAATAAATCTGTCAATAATTATATCAATATTATTTGTATGTAATTTTTTGTATTTCACGTTAAAATATTTTAGTATATAGCAATCAAAATTATATAATTAAATGAAACAAAGTGAGTACAACAAATTCTTCAAATTAAATTACAAATACACTCCTGAATCTTTTAGAAAATATGAATGTTAACCGAAAGGATAAAAGTCATAACCTCAACATCAAGAAAAATGGTAACATTTAATCAGATAAATTAATACAAATAAACAATCTGACCTTTCAAATTAGAGATCCGGGAAGTCCTGTAGGAAATTGAACACTATGTTCCGTCACAGTTGCGAAATCCAATTTCCAATCGTTTTCGAAACGTAATTGTAGCCAGGAACAGGATAATTCATGGAAACTGACCTTCTGTCGATTTTTCCAGTATAATAGTTTGAAACAGAGTATATTAAAATAGCTTCTTTTTTTTAGATTTAGTATTTAGTTCCAAATTTAACTTTCTCCAACCAGTTTAGTTCACGTAACAAAACCGTATAATCCCAACGAAGGTAATCAAATGTGGATCTAAACATTCAAATTCTCAATTAATCCTGAATATTTTCAGAGACTACAAATTCCGTAAATCGAGTAGTGTAATTTGAGATGTAACATGTACAAAATAGTTAAGTGGAAAAACTAAAAAAACTGTCCATCAACAACTTAAAATTAAAACTATGGTATCATTTAAAAAAACGGAAAAACGAAAAGCAATCCTAGATTTGCTAAATAAATAATGTAAGATAAACAAATTGAAAATTAGATGGCGCAATATTTTAAAAACGTTACAAGTTATCTAGTTTTTACAGGCGTTTCAAGAAAACTCTAGAAAATTCCTGAAATTTCAGATTACCAGACCTGGAATTTAAGGTGCCGGCACATGTAGTCCGAGTATTTTAATGTTGTTTCCCAGGGACACATTAAATAATCTTGAAAAAAATCTATCTTCATGTTGTTTTTTTTATCTAAAATTCTTATTTTTTGAGCTACATGCCTACCTATACAGGGTGTCCCACGTTAAATAACCGCTATTGATTTTACGGAAACTAGATGTCTGATCATTCCTGAAAACTTCGTTACATGCTAATGTAACAGGGCCAACTCAGCTAAAATATTTTCAAGATGGTGGCACTTCCGGAAGTAACTATCAACTTTGTTATTTTAAATAGAACATCCTATATATTCTTGTATTTTTAGATTCTACGACAAATTTTAAACATTTTCCATGTATAATGTTCTTTACCTAAGTCTAGCCGTTTCCAACTTATTCAAGATTTTATGTCAAAAATAACATTTGTAGACCAACACATAAGTATCAATTTTACCTATACGAGAACTCGTATTATTTAATTTGAGGTGACTTCTTTGTGGAGGAAAAATTACTTTAAGAGATTCTTCATGTCATTATGATAAATAATATTAATACAGGGTGGTCAAAGAAGGCGAAGGTTTATTAAAAAACTTGTCAAAAATCAATTTTTTAAATGGAAACGCCCTATTTTTATAATCTTATCTCGTTTATCATAAAAAATAACATTGACTTCATGTAAGGTAGTTTATTCCAAAAATTTGTAGTTTTTGAAATATTCACAATGTTACAATTTTATCAATAGAAACACAGGTATCAGTTAGCAAAACAGCCACAGAATAGAATGAAGTGGTATAAAAATGTTTTCAAAGTATTGTATAAATCATTTAATACTGTTGGGTGAAGGTTTCTGTTTATCAGGATATCTACGAGCAAATATTTCGCATGTTCTTGATGAAACTTTCTAACATTCGCCATAAATAATAAACAAATTTAAATAATCTTCTTGCGTATTATTCATTCGCCCTGACATAATTGTTGATAGCTGTCAAATTACAAGTAACAAGTGACTAATTGACGTTTCTGGAGCACTTGACACTATTCTGTGGCTGGCCTTGCTAACTGATACCTGTGTTTCTATTGATGAAATTGTAAATTGCGAATATTTCAAAAACTACAAATTTTTGAAATAAACTACTTACATAAAGTCACTTTTATTTTTATAATAAACAAGATAAGATTATAAAAATAGGGCGTTTCTATTTAAAAAATCGATTTTTGACGAGTTTTTCAATAAAATTCTTACCTTCCTTGTTTGACCACCCTGTATTCTATTATTTATCATAATGACATAGAATCTGTTAAAGCTAATTTTTCCCTACTAAAAGTCACCTCAAATTAAATAATACGAGTTCCCGTATAGGTAAAATTGATACTTATGTGTTGGCCTACAAATGTTATTTTTGACATAAATCTTGAATAAGTCGGAAACGGCTAGACTTAGGTATAGAACATTATACATCAAAAATGTTCAAAATTTGTCGTAGAATCTAAAAATCAAGAATATATAGAATGTTTTATTTAAAATAACAAAGTTGATAGTTACTTCCGGTATAACCGAAAGTGTCACCATCTTGAAAATATTTTAGCTGAGTTGGCCTTGTTGACATTAGCATGTGACGAAGTTTTCAGAATGATCGACGTGGGACACCCTGTATAGGAACCATATAAGGAAGAAGAAGAAGAAGCATTTTGATTTTGAGACCTTTGCTAATTATGGTGGCGTCCAAACACAAATTTTACAACCCAATTCAAATAACAATCGTTAACGAATGAAGCTTTTTTCTCTTCAAAAACGCAATACTTTTATTTTTTTAGAAATTATGAACCAAATAATAATCAATGCACTCGATTTCTGTAGTTTTTGTCCCACAAATCATATTCCCCAAAAATTTCATTTGCATTTCATTGCAAGTGCACCTAAATTAATCTAATTAATCACCGTTTCTACACCTGAAGTACAATTTACTACATATTATTAATTACAGTTTTTGGTGAAATAATAAATGTATTCACGAATAATTTATAAACGTTTTTAATGAATACAATATGCCTATCAAAATCCAATCTAGCTTATCAAAACAATAATGATAAACAAACACAATGCATATTTGTCTTAAATTGATGTAGTTTATTTTCACGAATGAAATCACATATCAAAATACTCCCATATAATGCAAAATTTACATGCTTGCATGAAATTCATGTACTAAAATTTAATTCCGGTATGAATAGAATGTGATGCGCTGCATAATAGGGTCTCTAACATTTTCAACTAGTAAATTATAATTCGTGCTGCATTCTAACAAAATTATACATAAAGACTGCATATGTTTGTAGACCAAAATTACACCGGTTAGTTCACAACATATACAAACGTGTTAAATTTCAGAAATCAGTGGCGTAACTACAGGGGCGGCAAAGGCGCTCGGCGCCAAAGCATAAAAAGCGCCGGAAACGCTTATTTTACCAACAACAAAATATGCAGGCTAAAATAGTTGTTGTTGTATTTTTTCTGTGCCAAAAAAACAATGTTTTAATAAAAAAAAAATTATTACAATGTATTAATTAAAATCGGAAAATCATTAATGTCCAGTTACACCAACAACCTAAAACGAAAACACGATTTAAAATTAAGCTAACAAACGTTCCTATAGTTTTAAGAATTTTATCTAATTAAACATTGCGTAAGTTTAAGTCTTGTTGGTGCAACCAGAAATATATCATCTCCCCGGAATGTGTAAGGCCCAGATGATTCTATATTTGCATATGAACTTCCGAAGTTGCCGATAGGTGGCGATACGTGTTACATTATTATAATATATTTTTCCTGTTATTTTCACACCTAACACTCAATTTAAAATTAAAGATTAACTTAAACAAACTGAATAGTATATTCTAGTAATATTTATACAAATGAAATATTAAAAACTTAAAAAAATCTATTTGTGAATTATTGAGTTGTTCCGTCGTGTGGTAACATTATTTTGCGATATTCAATCAATGACGAAACCGAAAACCCAACGCACAACGCCATCTATCGGTGATGCAGGAAACACTAACACGTATAGAGAATCTACTGCTTGTATCTATGGGACGTTTAACATTCCGAGGTACAACCAATACGTTGCGAAGAAAACTTTAAAGTTAATCAAAGAGGTACATTTATATCAATTTAATTGAAAAAAGTCAACTGTTTACCAGTATTTATTTTATTTCCAGCGACTAAAGTTATAAAATGTCGTGATAATAAAATGTTAAACTTTTCGTAACCAAAAATGCAAAACATTCAAAACTTGAACGTGTCTATGTTAATCTAGGCGAACTACTTGTATATTAATTATTTCTTCAGTTATGATGTGATTTTAATTACATTATATGCGTTTTCTCAGTACAGTGAAAAGTTTAAATGAAAACAGGTTGGAAGACAAAAGTGTTTAATTGGATATTCAGATATTCTTATCGAAAATAGTAAATTGTGATCTAGATTTAAAGATAGGTGCAACAAACGCATATTCAAATTATTATACAAAAAGCTGCGATTACTTGCAATTACATTAAAATTAAAAAAAATTAATTTCGATTACTTTTTGGTGGAAGTAGTTAATTAAAAATGAAAATGTATTACGTTTGACGTTTGATCGAAAATTTGCTTGTTTTTCTGCAAGAATTTTAACGGATTGAAGGTTTTAGATAAATCTAAAATGGAAAAAATAAAGGAAAAAAACTGAGTGGCTGGGTAAATTTAAAAAGAAAGCTAGATCGAGAAATAAAAAGACACAATTAAAAATATATTTTAAGTTACGGGTCTTGCAGACCAAAAGATATTGATTTCCAAAAATCAATGGTAGATTGTTTTCCGGGGTTTATTACAGTTCAAAATCTATAGGCGGGGCTTAATCATTGATCGCATGCGGTTGTGTTACTCTGTAAAATTGGACTATTGGTATTATGAACCCTGTTGGGTATTTGCTGACAGAAATAGTCAACATTTTAAGTTAAGTTGAGTCAACGGAATATGTCAGTGGAAACAAATCTTAAACATGAAACTAGCGATACACACAGTGCCGCTTGCCTAACCCACGATAACTTGTAACACATTAGATGTTACATTAACATTGTTTTCATGTAATCTACCATTTAGAGGCCATTCTGAATACGATAATGATGACTCTAAACGAGGTAATTTTCTAGCTATAATACACCTATTATCGCGTTATGATAACATCTTACAAAAAACTTCCAAAAGGTTTTACAAAATACTTAAGTCCAACCATACAAAACAAATTTATTCATGTGATGTTGGAAACCGAGGTAGAAAATAAAATCTTTGATGATATTCGCGCAGCTCCATTTTATACAATAATTTTAGATACCACGTAAGATATATGCAAAATTGAACAGTTGAGTGTTGTTTTTCGTTATATTGTTTTTCATAAAAATGAAAATATCGAAATCATAAAGATTAATTGTAAACAATTTTTTACTGGATTTTACCCCATAACAAATGATTGCAGCGTGATAGGTTTTTATATTCACTTCAAACATTTCTATTAGAAAGTCTAGAGGTCAGGGCTACGACGGTGTTACTGTTATGAGCGGCGCTTATAAAGCTTGGTTTAGACGCAGCCAGTAATTTAGTCGAGTGGTCGAGTAATTTAGTACTTAACCAGTGTAAACGCATTTCTTTTAGTAGAGTGCACTGGCGTCTTCCAGTAATTAGTCGAGTGTACTAAATACAGTTCTATTCTATTTTATCAGTCAAGTAGCCTTCCCCACCGTATATTGCATCGACTTGTGCACTGACTAAACCCGTCTGGACAAGTCCGCGTGGTATTTAGTGAAGCGAACGTTTGCAATTGTGTGTCGTACTGGAATTATATATATGATTTTCATTCTTGTGCAATAATGGCACGGTGGTCAGAAGACACTACTTATAAATTCGTAGAAGAATATATTAGGCACGAATGCCTATGGGACGTGACGAATGGGCAATACAAAACAGACAAATGCGGCAAGCAGCGTATTTGAAGTTACAAGAACAAATGGCACTTGCGGGTCTTCAGCAGAAAGAAGTGATTCAAAAATAAAAAACATAAGATCGACATATTCTCAAGAAAAAAACAAAATAAATGTCTCGAAAAGTCAGGAATTGGCACTTCAGAAATCTATCAGCCATCATTGAAATGGTACAAGATTTTAGATAATGCTCTAAAATCAGTCAATGACAGTACAAGAAAAACTGTGACAAATATGGTAAGTAACTTTTGAGTTTATTCGAATAATTTAAACAATTATTTTTACATTTTGTATTTTTACAAGTCGTTAATGTATCATTGTAAGTTGCCATGGCACGGCCCTATACCTTCAAAATATTCAACAAATTTTCACGGAATTCTCTAGCAGCTAGTGAAGAATGGTTTCCGGAATTTCTTGATAAGAGGCGCATTCCAGTCATTTGTAGTTCTCTCCAACTGCCGTTAATAATCACACCATTATCTAGATCCTCCATATCAATAAACCCACTAGATAAATAATTAGTACCTTCATTTAATCTCAACCAGTTATGAAGCGCATAACATGCTTTTACAATTTTATCTACTTTATCAGGACAAAATGGTATCGGTTTTTCAAATATTCTAAATTACTTGCCAGCATCATCGCCTATTATAAATGTTCCAGTTGGAAGAATATTATCTTGTAGTCTACTATACATCGAACAATTTCGAAAAACTCCCCATCCGATATTCTCCCGTTACACCCCACATCTATATATTTAAAACAGTAATTGTAATCGACAATTGCCATTAGCACAATACTGTTGGTTCCTTTGTAGTTGTAGTACAAGCTTCCAGCATCCAAGGGGCCTTTATAACAATATGCTTGCCATCAATGGCCCCACAACACCCAGAAAATTCCAATTCTCTCGAAATCCCTTTTCTATTTCTTTCCACTCGTCTTCATTTTTCGGAGCCTGTAATAGATACGAATATTTGTTATATTCAGCTACAAAATAGGATGATCATAATCTAATTGCTATATTTATTTTGTAGGATGAAAACGCGACGGAAAATTACGTAAATGCTGTTGAAGAGAGTCACTCTAATGATATTACAGAAGAATCATCTGTACCAGTTGTAGCAAATCCAAAAATGATAGTCAGATCTGGACAAAAACGACGAGTAGAGGAAATCAAAAACATAGTAACGAATTTGAAAGGGCTCACAGAAACATTAAATAAACCAATGGAAGACAACGAATTCGACGCATTTGGTCGAAATGTAGCGCTTCAACTTAAACATATGCCTCTGTATTTGGCATTGCAAGCGCAGGAACATATCCAATCGTTTATTACCAAATTACGTGTGCGAGCCTTACAGGAAAATCAAGGTAACAAGCCAATAAATCGACCATATTCAGCTTCTCCTACCACATCACACCATTCAACTCCACATACGTACCCTTCTTTATCACCAGCAAACACCAACTCTAGTTTCCAAGACATTCAGTATAGTGAAGAGAATAGTCAACAGGAACCGATAACACTACCCAACCAACAGACCTTATATCTGAAGCACTGAATTCTGCATTTGATATTGAAATGTACGATTATAAATTATAATAAGTTATGAATAAATGTATTACGACATGTTTTTTCAAAAACGTGGTTTACTTACCTGAATGTACTCATTCAATGCATCATATATTGCATCGCAAACTTGTGGTATCATTTCTGATAAACTTGCTTTTGAGATTCTATACAAATGCTGAAGGCTTCGTAAACTGTTTCCCGTTGCAAGAAAATACAAAACTGCTTGTAATTTTGTGGACGCTGGAATAGCATTTCTCATTATAGTATCACTCCTTTGAATAACTACTTCAATTTTACTCAGTAATGTATTAAATGATTTCTGCGACATTCTGAGTGCATGAAAATATTCTTTCGGATCTTCCATAGCCAATTCTTTTAAAAGACAAGCAGAACCTCCAAGCTCATTTCTTCTACTTGTCCAGTTTCTTACCCAAATACGTTTAGGTTTTGGAGTTCTTCAGAACATATACTTTCAATTTCAATAAGAAGTTGCAGAACCGATCGGAAAGCACGCCTTGCAATCAATTGCTTGTTATTGCTCATAGTTCGAATAACAATAATGACACCCAATTATAATAATTAAATTTTATGTACACACAATCTTTGTCGTTCTCTCTTGAACTATTCACTCAACTAAACAACAAAGCTGCATGTAGACATTTGTTTCAACTCGTCATTATTTAACTGACTCTACTAACTTACTTGTCTTGTGTGAACAGAGATTCACTTGACTAAATTACTCTACTGGACTAAATTACTGGCTGCGTCTAAACCACGCATAACGGCTTGCAAGCTAAAATTGCCAAGTTAGAAAAAAATGCTCATTACGTTCACTGTGCCGCTCATAACTTAAATTTAGTTATAAATTATGCTGTCAGTGGAGTCCCAGAGGCAAAATCATTTTCCGATAGTGTTGGGTGCCTATATAACTTTTTTTCGTATAATGTTAAACGATGGAGTTACTTAAAGAATCGCCACTAAGTTTAATTGCATTAAAGAGATTGAATCCTACTAGGAGGTCTTCTAGGAATGATTCACTGAACGCATTACGATTTAATTTTAAAGATATAAAGAATATAAAGAAAATAAAGAAATAACGTTAAAAACCAAGCATAGCGAAGAATAATCCGAAGCAATCAGACTGAAAAAAATTTTGATTTTATATTTCTTATTGTACTGTTTCCCAAAAATTATTCATTCTTTAAATATGGTTTCAAAAGACTCTTTAAAGGAAAAAGTGTAATATTGTGCAGACTTCCAATATACTTAAAAATGCATACGGTGAACTTTGTAAACTGTGTTACAAGTACGATGAAGTACGACGTGAGTCTTCCGATTTAGCAGCAAATTAGCGAATTGAAGCTGTTTTTAAGCAAGCGTAATAAGAAACCCATAAAAATGTTTGACAATCTTGCGTCCGATCAAAGTTTACAGCAGAAGAAAAATTCAAAAAACTACATTCAATAATATTTTGGATATTGCATTATTCCAGTTAAAAATCGACTATCTGGTTTTCAAAATGTTGTTGAGAAATTTAAATTTCTTGAACTCTCTTTTCTGACTACGGCAACGGACACTGAGTTACACAAACACCCTGAAATTTTGCGAAATAAATACGACGATGATTTATCTGATGATTTTCTCATCGAAATTCTTCAGCGTTTTGTGAAAATTTAAAGGGATTATCGACAATGGATGAGATGATTAATTTGATATTTTGTAAAAACCACACCAGCTCATCAAACTTCGTTTCAAAACTAAACCTCATTAAAAATTATTTAAGGAATAGCATCAGTCAGGAACGGTTAAGTAGTCTCGCCATTCTAAGCATTGAAAATAAGTGGGCTAAAGAGATAAAATTTTATAGAGTTATTGACGTTTTTGCTAGCATCAAAAATCGTAAAAAGAATTTTTAACATGTCCTTTAACAGGGTCCTGCATTAGTGCTTCGTTCTATCCTAGCGGCTAGCGCTTTGGAGATAGGTAAAGAAAGTTAAAATTAAACGTACTTGGTTTAAAAAGATCTACTTTGTAAAAATACTTTTAACAATACAGGGTGTTTTATTTTTATGGGATGGCAAAAACATAGTTTTTTATATTGGAACACTCTGTATCTTACGGTGTTGTGGCGTAGTTTCTCACCCTCTACATTTTGTTTTAATTATTTTGTGATTTCCTGTCAGTGTTGCCAACTTATAACTGTTTTTTGAAAAACATCCACAAACAGGCTTTACTTTAAAAATCATAGCGACTTTGTTTTGTAAATTTAATAAACAAATTTTAACAGCGAAGTTAGACCAAACGAAAGCAACATTTTAATAGTTATAAATTTAAATTTTGTGTTACAGTGTGTTTGCAAAAAACATGCTAATTTTTCAAACTTCAAAGTGCAAAAAGTTATTTTTCAAATGAAATAAAGCCTGTTTTATTTCGCTATAAGATAGCATTTTTTTCCTTTTAATTTTTACTAAAGGTATCCTATAGCTAAGCCCCATAGATTTTGAAATATTTAATAGTTAAAAAAAAAAACAATTTTAATTACATTTTATACACCCAAGAGAGCAATGGCGATGATTTAGTGTCGCTTTGGAATTTGGAGAACTTCCAAGGATTTTTTTTATTAATTACTTATTTACCTAACAAAATAATCGAATATATTAAACAAAACTGTGAAAAGAAACAAATTGAAGAAATGACCACAACAAGTGTTTCAAATGTCTTTCATTTTCATTAAAGCGCCAATTGATTCGCTGCTGAAAGACCTTTCCCTCTCTTCAACATTTAAGGTGAAATGCTTGCAAACGAGTCTACTATTCTTTGCTGCATATTTATTGGTGTTGTTGGTGGATCATTATACACCATTTCTTTCACATATCCCTACAAAAAAGTCTAGTTTTGTCAGATCAAGTGATCTAACCGGTTACGTAGTGGGTATATTCCTGCCAATCCAATGATTCGAAAAATTTCATCGAGATATGTTCTTGCAAAGAATGTTAAGAGGCGATATTTTTTGGACGCCGACATATGACATCTGCTATAGTATGCAATTTATTTTCCACCAACTGCCTTCTTTGGTGTAAAAATATAATACAATTAGTTTCTCAAAATTTATTGTAATTAAAATTGTTTTTTTTCTTTTAACTATTAAATATTTCAAAACTTCGGGTTTAGGCATATGACACATTCAGTAAAAATGAATGGGAAGAAAAAATGCTAAAACAAATGTCATTTTATTTGAAAAATGGGTTATGACCTTTTGAGTTTTAAGAAATTTGAATTTTTTTAGAACACCCCGTAGCACACAATCTAAATTTCTAACTATTAAAATATTAATCTTTAACGTTGGTGATAAAATTAGTTTATTAAATTTTCAAAACAAAGTCGCTATGATTTTTAAAGTGAAGCATGTTTACGGAAAATTTTTAGAAAAACAATTATAAGTTGGCAATACTGACAACAAATCAAAAAATAATTAAATGGCTATGTAGAGGTTGAGAACCTACCCCAGAACACTTTGAAAAGTACAGGGTGTTCTATTAAAAGAAAAGATGTTTTTGGCATTCCCGTAAAAATGGGCACCCTGTATCGTTAAAATAGTTTTCAAAGTAGATCCTTTTAAACCAATTATGTTTAGTATACATTTTTTTTACTTATCTCCAATGGGCTAACGGCTAGGAAAGAACGGCGTACTAATGCAGGACCCTGTATAAGTCATATAAAGAGATATTATAAGTTTTTGTTAAATAAATAAAGCTCTTTTTATGTACTTTGTATAAATAAAGAATTTGAAGTACCTACATACTAATTTTATTATTATTTGATTATAAATACTGCTAAAATTGGTGAAAATAAAATATGCTCTAATACTTATTTACCAATGAAGTATTTACAAACTTAAAATATAAGATTATTTATATATATATAGCCAAGTAACAGTAAAAAATGTTTTGCACCTAAAACGGTTTTTCACTAGACCAACTCTATACCTACGGTGTGGCGGCGGTAAGATGACTTTTGCCACCCGGCGCCGTAAGATGTAGCTACGCCACTGTCAGAAAGATCGAACTGAACGCAGTTAACCCTTTGTATTATTTGCTTTCAGAATATTGAAATTTATTTTCTTCTATGTTGAACTTGTTATTTAGCAATAAAAGCTGATGTAGAAGAATTAAAATTTGTAACACGTTCAGAAATTGGTACTATTTTACTCTTATTCGGCAATAAAATATTTATCAACGCCATTCAAACTACAATGTGTTGCATTGTTTGGTGGTTTCATACTTTCGGCAATTTTCAGATTTAATTTGTTTAAAAATAACATACTCAGAAGGTGATGTTCACAATGGAAATTCTCTATTACATCAACTGTATCAACAATAAATACTATTTTTGGAACAATATGTACTTTAGATGTTTCAAAGAGTTCTTAGGGTTATTATTTTTGACATCAATGGCAACTAATTAAAGATTTAATTAGTGATGAAAGGGGGCGTAGGGTAACGCTGTAGAGGTAGGATCTTTTATTCGAAACGGATACATCAAAGGGTAAACCAGAGGTGGTTCTGAATAAATGGTCCCTTCAAGGATCGAAGTCTCACTTACGCCACACTCTAGACAATTGCTTTGGCAGATACAACTAAGTGAGGCTAGCCTGAAATGCAAAATACTGGACAGTTACAACTAGCAACTGATTCTGTGTCTGGAAAATTGTACGCCAACAATTAATCGACGGAAATTTTGTACACCAAACATTTGTACGGTTGGAATTTTTAAGTCAAGCATTAACCGTTGGTAGTTGGAGTTCTATATAAATAAATTACACTTTATTGTACATTTATGTACAAAGTATAACATTTTCAAATGAAGAAAAATTTTGCAGCTGCTGTGGTTTATTTATTTATTTGTATGTACATTTTACATATTGTATTGTGATGTAAGTGTTATGTATGGTGCCCCAGAGGATCAATATACACCTGTAAGTTGTGGTTACAAAACCGTGTGCAATAGTGGATTGGTTTGTTTTGGCAAAGCATTTGCTTCAGGTTTAGGAAAACCACTAAAACTTAAACATGCCAACTCTTATTCCCGTTAGTATTCATATGTAATGTGTAAACATTATAGAAGGTAAATAAGAACATAAAATATAACAGCACAGCCATTGCATGACGACATATAATGAACCGGTCCAAGCGCCAGTCACGACAATGACGAAAAAAACAGTAGGTTAAAGAAATAGCAAAACAAAATAACCGAAAAACAGATAATCAGGACAAGAATACGAAAAATTGCTCAACTTCAGATGTCCTTCAAATTCGTAAGCCATAATATAGCTTCATCCGTTAAATTATTATTGTTTGAAAATCCTCCTTTAAACTTCATTAATTGACAATCCTCGACAATATGTGTAACGGTCTCGGTTCGTTTCCACAGTCACAATTTGGATTAGAAATCGCACCCCATTTAAACAACATAGAGTTGTGGTTATAGGTAGATGACACATCTATACTGGTAAATTTTTCTCATTTATCCTATTAATTTTAATTATAATACCTATACATATTTTAAGTTACTAAATCACATACGTAGAATGTATTGATATCTAGTTAGCCTAGACCAGTTCCTTGAAAAAACATAGATGGCGGCGCTCTGGTTAGACTAAAGTTTCGTATCAAATCTGCGAAAAATCTTTGCTTCGGTTGAGGATTATATAAAGTAATCGTGTTCGATTTTGATAGATGAACAATAACTGAATTTTTAATCAAGTGCGACCACTCTGGAAAATATTAAGAAAAACGAAAGCTGTCAAAGTTGTTTTGTTTCGGATCTTATACTGATCAATATTACTAACCCAAAGATTCAGTGATTGGATTGGGTTACTAAATTATGTTTTGTTTGGTTAGAATCACGACTATCTTCATTCAATGAGAAAAGGTTAAAAAGATCATTTATTTTCTTTCTAATAAATTATATTGGAAGCTGTCTGATTCTGGTTGAGAATAAGAAATATTTTAACGAAGGTTCAGGCGACATAGTTAACAATAATAAATGTGTTAAATAGGAAGATCATCTATTGTTATTAAAATCGTTGACATTAGATTATTGATTCTATATATTTGAACAAAATTTAATGTCATCTATCGTGTTAATAAAGGTTGTTTTGATCAAATATTTGTTTCTGTGTTTGTGATATATTGAAGGTGATGAACGTGTAAGCGAGCGGTTTTTCCGTCCGATCGTACGTATCGTTACGTTGATTCATTCCGTTATTCTTTGCAAAATCATTTCTGTTATAACGTTGGCGTTGATGACTTTATGATTTATAAAAATATTTAAAATCAAAAATAACGACCGTAATCTGCCGTTAGTGACATAATATAAAAATGATTAACAAATCGTTCTTGCGGTCAAACTTCGCAATAATTGATCGTAAGATCGATGTTCGTTCTTGTTGGTTGATTCGATTGCTGGTTAACGTTTGTTGCTGCCGTTGTTATGTTCGTTGTGATCTCGGATCGTTAAATGATGGGTTCATTTGGCGATGAGTAAAATCGTTATTCATTATGTTCGATGATGACTTTGACGATAAGTATTCCGGAGGTTGTTTTTCATTGTATTTCATTCATCACGTCTTTGTTCGATTGTTGACAGTTTTTCAACTTTGTTAAGCGTTAAGGTTAATGATGACGATTCTGTTCCGTTGTTGGTGACGTTGTTCTTCGTTGTTGTCGTTTAATGATTGTCGGATGCTAATTATTATCAAATATTAATAACGACATCTTCGTTTGATAATACTGTTTAAGATTTGATCAGTTTCAAGGTTAACGAGTTGGTGGCGGGGTTCAAAAATTGCCGGTTTTTATTTAGTGCTGCCGTGCGATATCATCTTATTGTTAACGTTTCTGTATGATAAAGTGATCAATTCGATTTAAAATGTCGTTCGATGATGTTATTTAACAACGACGTTAACTGTAGCAATATTTGATTGACGTTAGGCGATTTGACGGATGAACGGATTGGCGCTGGAATCGTGTTCTTGTCATTGATTTGGCGTCTTGTTCGTTAAACGAATGTTCCGTGGTCGGCGCCCGAACGGACTTCATTCAACTCCGCGTCTTTCTGTTAATCGCTGTTCGTTGCCGACCGGAGAATCGATTAACGGCGCGGTGCGTTTGTTGGTTAATCGTCGTTAACAACGGTTCGCCGTTTGACGTTCTTCGTTCTTCGAATCGAAATATTGAGACCGAATCTTGGTGTTGTTAAAAGTCAAAGATGTTTATGACTGGCGTAGGTGATAACGTTCAACGGTTATACTGACAACGGTTCGATATCGTATAAAATATAATTAAATAAAATTTTCGATCGTCTTTCTATTAGTATCTTAATGTTGTTTGTTCAAAATATAAATTAATAATCTGGTGTTCTGTTATTCAAGACCAAATTAAAGTAATAATGTTATAATGTTTAACTGTTCGACCGATTTGATGTTGGATCAGTTCGTTTCGAATTGACCAATTTGGTTCTGATGAAACGTTGGAGTGCTAATATATTTACCGGAAAAACCGTCGTAAAGACTCTGATATTGGGATATTTGGTTCCGGACGATTCTGATCGTACGCGATGTACGAAATAACGCCGTTGGACCAATCAAATGTTATTTTAAATTTACGTTAATCAGTTCTGTCGCTTCGTCGTTAAAGCGCGATGGTAAAAGGCGACGTTATTTGTTTTGTTATTCATTTTCGAAGTTTAAAAATCGTTTTGACCGCTTTATGTTGCGCCGCCGCGCGATTCGTTTCGTGTTCGTCGATCAACTGTCGCCGACGATGGTTATAACAACCGGTCGCCGAATCCGCCGGTAACGTGTTCGGTCGAATGCGAATGAACTTTCAAATGTTCGTTGCTCGGATTGCCGATAGTTCGAGTTCTAAACCGTTGATGCTAACGACGATCGCGCTCTGAATCGTCGTTCGCGCTTCGATCGATGTTCGATGATTCGCTAACGTAGTTCGTTGTTTGTGTTCCGTGTTGTAATAATAATTTAATCAAGCTCTTTATCGGTTCGGACGTTGACTGAGAAGATCGTTAAACCTCACCATCGATTCAATCGTTATTCTTTTAACTAACAAAACGGTTTAAAATAACCGAATAACCAACCGTGCGCCGCTGTCGGCCGTTACCGCTGCAACGCGTCGGTTGGATGTTAACGTCGCCGGATCGTTCGTTTGATAATATTAACGGCGCCGCTCTTTCTGTAACACCGCCGTTCAATGAACGACGAAGATCTTGACTTCGATATAACGTTATCGTTCGCCGTTCTTGCGGCGGATGATTCTTCGATTCTGTTATTAACGATCGTGCATAGCCGGGCGCCGACCTGTTGCCGGGACTGATTTCGTTGACGACCGCCATTTCTGAGTTTCGACGCAGTTCGTTTTGGCGGCCTTCTTCAGTTCATGAGTTGGACGATGATAATATTACGGCAACTCAACGTTAATCGGGGCGCTGTCTGCGAATGGATTCGATTACTGTGCCGGTTACAGTTCGTGGAAGAATTACTGTGCCGAAGGCGAGAAGACTGGATTATGGTACTCTTGCCGTCGCAAAGATGTTTGAATTGACGAAAAGATTAAGTCGTCGAAAGTTATGGAAAATTAAAGAGAGTTGGACGCTCAGTGGAAGCATAAAATCTTGAAAATTAAAAAGACGCATCGTTTTGATAACGAATAATCAGCTCGTAGGTTAACGATGAAATAAAAAATGGTTAACGACGTTTTTAAATTAAAAGTAAACGTAAAATGGGGTTGAATCAAATGGTTGCTTTCATAAACTCAAGAATCGAAGTAATCGTTTGCGAACGGATCAATAAAATTGATCGTTTATTAAGTTCGGGCGATCAGAACCGACGATTCATGATAATCGTCTTCGCTCTGGTTAAACCAGATCGGTTGCTTCGCAATGAAACTTGTAGAAGTTGACGCGAATCTGCTCAGTTAAACTTCTGCGCAGTGATCGGCGCGAATAAATAAAGACGCGATAACAACGGTTGCCGTTCATTTCTGTAACTTATGATGAACGCCGTTGCGACGAAGCCGTTGATCGTTGACGATGATGACCGTTTCGTTGATGACGATGTTACTGACGATTCAAATCGGCGTGTTGATCTTTGTCTTGATATGTGAGGATCCCGGAGATTTGCCTTATGCGATAATAATGATGATCTGACGACGTTGTTTCAACCGTGACCGACCGACCAACGAAACGTGAAACGCCGACTCCACGGTGCTTCCGGGTTCAACCGACTCATCGTACCGTAATCGACGTGACGAATCGTGACGACCGCTCGAACTTCGGACGGCGACCGAACGTTCGGATCGACGGGCGATGAACGTCAACTGCCTATCGTTCGCGTCAGTTGTTTTGCGTACAAAGCTGCCGGGTGAATCGTTCCGTTGGCGGGGCGACCGCCGACGTTGGTTCGCGTAACTGCGATCGTCAACGCGTTGAACGTTCTGTTATCGCGACGACGGAAGAACGCTGTATCGTCTTCGACTCCGACGCTCGATAACGAACGATTGCCGCGAAACGCTTTAAACTGGCGACGTCTGATTATCTCGTTGATAACGGTTTCGTCGCCGGTTGAAGTCAGTTTATTCGCGTTGACGTTCATTCGCTGAAGATAATGATAACGCCTTCGGGAGTTGTTGACTGTTGCCGGAAGTTGGTTGGATCGCGGTTGGCGAACAAAGAACCGTCTCTTGACAAAGACCAGTTGAAATGGTACTCGCTGCCGAATCGCCGTTGATTCGTCGATTCGATTCGCGTTGGCTGTTCGATTATTCCGTATCGCGATGACTGGTGACGCTCGATCAACGTCTGGGCTGCTCTGCGATCGCGCCGATAACGAGTTCGTCGACACCGGCGGTTAAAAAAGTCGATCGAACGTATAAAAATCAAAAAATCGTTAACGCTTTATTCGGCGGGTTTTAATAATGAGTTACGTTTATGGAAGTATCAGTTGAATGCCCGAATGACGACCTAAAGGTTACCGGCAAAACCAAAAATATTTTGGTGATGGTGTTCCGCTGAAAAATAAAGCAAGAAGAAGAAGAAGTGAAGAAGAAGAGACTTATTGAATATTTCCGCTTTAAATAACGATCGCAATGTTCAAACCAGATAATCTTTGACCAACGATGATTGATAACGATCGACCGGTTGATAGCCTGACGCGCTGAATAACAATGAATCGTTTGGCGGAACGGATAATAATCGATAATGTTTAACAATATCTTCGATTTTGTAACGTCGATCTTCGTATTCTCGTGGTACGTTGAACGCGATCTGACGTTGCGCCGGTAGTGGTTGACATCGGATCGTTGCGATGATTTCGATAACAACTCATAGTTTCGCTCGTAACTATTGAATGCAGGCGCGTTGTTGCGACTCTTTTGATTCGGAAAACATAAAAGTAGCCAGCTGCTGGTTGCGCGCGTTCTGCCGATGACTGTTTGTTGTTAGATACCGTTGTTGCTGTTAATAACAACCGGTTAACTCGTTATCTTTAAGTTCGTGTTATGTTTTGTTTCGTTGTTAATAGTTCTTGGACCGGAGGATGATTCTGGATAACGCGTTCGATCTCGATCGATCGAGCCTGGGATATCCGTAAAGTATTGACGTTAATAATAATTGTTTGTTGTTGTGAAGCCGGCCACAGTGACTTCAACGCGGTGTTATTTGTTGTTGAAGTGGCGGGCGTCGCGATGCGTTTATTTTGTTCAGAAGCGTTAACCGATTAAGATCTTGCAAACGGTTTCGATTGATTCTCGCTCGTCGATACGATTGTTCTTTGCAACGTTAACGAAATTCCTTTTGCGGTTTCGTTGCGGTTGCGAATAAAATCGCCAAAATTAAATCGACAAATCGTGTTTGTTGTTTTTCGTTGAATAAATAATTAATCGGTTCTCGATGTTGTTAATAACTCTGTGATATATGCGCTTTCGCGAGTTTTAATAAAAATACGGATTCGCGACGTCGACCAAATTGCCAATATTCGTTGTTAAAGTGACGCCGAACCAACGGATATCTCGATAGTCGGTGATGTGCTGCGGTCGTTGACGCGAACCAAACGTTCCGATCAACGGTTATCGGTTGTTAAACCAACGTTGACTTTGTTGTCGTTAAACAACAAACGTAACGCTTTCGTTGGTGTTTTTGCGATCGGATCGTCGTCGGTTATTCAATTAAATAGGCGTTATTAATAAATGAAAAATTTTTCGTTCTAACCGGATCTTTTTCGTGACGCTCGTTGGTTGTCGTTGCCGACTCTCGCGATCTTGGATCGACCGGTTGATCGTGGTGCCGACGATCTTCGCGATAACGTTGTTTGCGAAGGTGCGACGTCGTTGACGTTGGACCGTCGGCGCGTCGTCGGTTATTCGTTCTGGAACTCTTGACGCGTCTTCGCGAAGGTCGACCGCCGCGTTCGTCTGATATTCGGTCGTTATTTTAATAAATGCAATTCTCCTTTCTTTTCGCCGTTCGCGAAAGTATGTTGTTCTTTGGCTGATAACACGGTTAATCGCGCGGCATCAAATATCGTAGGACAGTTTGTTAACAGGTGTGATTCTGTTATAATTAATAACTTCATCAAACTTGTTAACCGACGACGATATAACTTTTATAACGTGTTTTAACCGCGCTGGTTAAATCTCTCGACGCCTCTTTGTTGACATTAATATGAGTCGTTAACGACTTGTGCGTTTCAACGGAACGTCGCCGTTAAACTGACGGTTCAAATCGAGCCGTTGATGATTCGATAATCTTCGTCGTATCAGTTCGGTTCGGTTCATATCTTTGTTTGGTTGTTTCTCGAATATGACGTTTCGTCGGTTTTGATGTTAACTGTAAACCGTGTTTGATGCAAAGAAATAACGCGGGTTTCAATTAATTCAAGTTTCAGTTGATTGTATTTCGTTTCGTTTGATATTATTGGCGCGATAATGAAAACGTTAAATGTTGATTTGTTGTTCGAACAATGGGTAAATGAATTAACAGCGATCAGCGTTGGATGGTTATAATCGTTGACAACGGTTGTTCGTTCGATTGTTGAATCGTAGCGGATCGGAAAAGATGAGTCAGGTGGTTGTGACGGAGATCGGAAGATCGGACGAACGTTGCGAAGCGTTGTTGACGGACAACAATCGAACGAACTGCGGAAGACGTTAATCGACCGCTGTCTTGATGCGAACGTCTGAACACGTTATGTTGTAATGACGGATGATTGATATGGCGTCTCTTGGCGACCGGTTAACGTCGTCGTTCCGTTTGTCGTAACGGTTTGTTGTTCGATCTCAGATCGCGCTGATTCGTTTTAATGTTTGATCGGAAACTGCAACGGCGACCGCCGTTTGCCATTATTGATGTTCCGTGCGATGCTGGTTCTTGCTGTGTTGACGTTGTACGATCGTTGCTGTTTCAACGATTGCTCTTTATTAAACTTTCTTATAATGTTGCTGAAGATCGTTTTAAACGACGGTGTTTCAATGTCGCGTGTATTGACTCGTTCGATTTGAATCGACGACAATCGTTGTGCGATTCTTGACGTTTGCCGGATCTTCAGTTGCTGGTTGCGTTCGTCGAACGTTAACGACGACGACACGTTAACGGGTTAACGGTTCATCTTGAAGAACGATCGAATCGTTTCTGTTCAACGGTGTTACGTTGCGCCAATTTTTCTTTAAGAATAAGGTATCACGGATAAACTTTGTGTTTAGTTGTTATCGGATCAGTTTTGTTTGGAAATGTTTGCGAAGATAATTGAATGATTTTGGTTAAACTTTACGGCGTAACGCCAAGTTCAATCAAAAATAACGGGTTCTGGTTGATGATTGTGCCGGTGATCTGGCGCTCGACGACGATTCTTCCGCGATCGTCAGCTCTGTTGTAATATTGTTCTTAAAACCATCTTTGCAACGTTTCGTTTCGTGGACAACCGCTGTTGAAATCAATGATAATCGGCGTGCTGTTTGTTGAGTTGCGATGTTGGTTCAGTTGGTTCGATCGATGACGCGACGCGCGATCGTTGAAATCGTGGATCGACGTCGGTTGATCTGACTGGCCGACGAGCATCGGGTCGTGCGATTGTAATCGTTTTGGCGTCGAAGTGACGCTGATGAGGATTGGTTTACGAACGCTCGTTGACGCGATCTTCGATTAACGGTGACCGACCGACGGCGCGTATTAATATTAATAACTCGTCATTGCGTGAGGTGGCAAATCTTCGGTTGTTGCGCTCGTTGCCTTCAACGACGAATCGTCAACGTCGATGTTAATCGAATGTTCGTGTGTTGCGTGGTAATGAATCTCTGGCGTTCAAATCGTTGTTCTGCGTTGCGTAACTGTTCGCGGATGGTTGTTATTCTTCGTAACAGCTGACTGGACTGACGACCGGGTGGCTGAACGACTCGTTTTAACTAAATCGGTTGACCGTTGGATGGTTCTGTGACACCGTTCGATTCGATCTGATGTTCACGACGTTGCGGCGTTCGCGACGTCAGTTCTCAATCAAAAGAAGTGCGAATGGTTGGTTCAGATCCGTTGACGAATGATAACAACGAAGCCGTTAACGCGTCGCCGGCGCGTGGACGATGATGTTTGACAATATTCGGTGTTGGAAGCGTTGTTCCGTCGACGGTTCGATGCTGGCGCGTTGATCACCAATAACATCGCCGACGATTCGCGAAGCGTTGCCGCTCGCGACCGTAAACCTGAGTTTCGTCTTGTTCGTTAATATTCTCATTAACCAATGTGCCGACCAACTGCGAACGTTATGAGACCTTCTGGCGTTCAGTTGTTTGTTTCGAATGGCGATCGTAAGTTGAACGTCGGACCGCCGATGACTTCGGTTCGTTATGTCGTTGCGCTCAGTTGACGAAGTTGGCGATTGCGCGACGACGAGAACGCGACGATAAGTTCGACGCGTTGTTGATATTGACCCGCCGTTATCTTCGTTATGTTAACTTTGAACTGGACGTTTCGTTCCGATTAAGAGCGATGATATTCAAATGTTGTGTTCGAGTTGTTCATCGTCGTAATGCCGAAGATCGTCGTTAAACCGGCTTGCGTTCAGTTCAACGTTCAAAATCGACGTTGCGTGTTTGTTCTTATTCGTTGTTCAAATCGTCAAGAGTTCTTTGTTCAGCTGACGAGAAGTTCGTGCCGATCGAATAAATGAAGTCATCGGTTCGTTGTTGTTTCAGTGTTGAAATTATCGTCTGACGCGGTTAACGCCGGATCTTCAGTCGCTGTGGCGAAGCCCCGCGTCAACGTCGAAATTTTCGCGTATCGTTGAATCTCTGCTTTAATGACCACCTGTTAAAATGGATCGCGGACCGCACCGGAAAGAACGCATCTCGAATGATGAGATTCGTGTCTGCGTAACTCAGATCTGGTTCTTCGTTGCGTTCCGTTCGTTATTGTATCAAAATGCGGATGCGTTCTCGGATAACTTTGAAAGATCAAGAGATGAGATTAAAGTATGTTTGCGAAAGTTCATCATTGACAATAACGGAACGTCGTCTGGGTATAAGAGAACGATGGCTGAGAACCGAACCGCTGAATTGCCGGATCAGTCGATTGGCGACGAAAAGCGGTTCAATAACGCCGGCGATGGTTCACCGGTTACGGGACTGGAAGAGACTCGGTGCGAATTTTCGTATCTCATAACGAAGTCGTTGTTTTTCGTGGATCGTGACGCCGGGGTTGGTTGGCGCGCGAGAGTCCGGAAGTTGTTGATATCGATCGATCTTGTTCTTGCGTTCGATGTTGAATATTCGTTCGTTGGTTCGCGTCGTTGGTTCGCGACGCCGGCGATGTTGTTTCGCGCCGTGTTGGATCTGACGTTCGCGCTTTCGCGTTTCTCGACTTCCTATTGCGTTACGATGTTGTTTATCTTAGACTGTTTGGCGGCAAACTGTGGTTTTAACAACCATCAAATGTTTGAACTTCGATGCTGTCATCGAACATTTCAAGAACCAAATTATACCAGTGACTTCAATATTACCAATTGCGACTGTTCGATGCGTGAAGCGATTAATATTAAATTATATTGCCACGTGATGGCGTCGCCGACGGGACGCTCCGGGTGTCGGCAATAAACCGGAGTTCCGCGCCGTTCGTGGGTTCTTATATTTCTTATACTAGTATTCGTTGGTTCGTTGTTCCGCCACCAACGACATCTTGCCGTTGTGGCGACTGGTCTTATCGCTAATACGGTTGGCAATGGTGCGTGTTTTTGTTTCTTTATCGTAACTACCGAAAAAGTAAACGTCATAAATTATACATTTTGTAAGGACGATATTATGAATAAAGTTTAATGATTTTTTAATAACTTACTATGAGCGTCAAGTAGGACAGTTTGTTTAAAAGTATTAATAAATCAGTTCAAACTGGTAACATATTTGGACACGTTATTGAAGGGTGTACTTTATGGACCTGTTTGCCGAATCGGTATCGTTGTTGCATGTGACAACCTGGTGCCAACGTTGATGATATCAATGGACTCTGTTCTTGATGACGATCTTCAACTATATTCTTTGAAGAAGAACGAAATAAATAATAAATCACCTCGCCGCTCAAAGCGTAGCCGTCTCAACCAGTTATTCTGATCCTTCTATAGACTCATTTCTGAATTTGCTAAGAATATAGTGATCGTATGTTTATTTCTGGCTGTTTTGAAGTTGTAAGTATTGATGATCAGTGATTGTGGTCTTCTATCTGATGTCGACATTTGTTTGATGACGCGGTTTATAACACGGTTATTTGTGTTAGTGGTTTGCAAGATTCTGTGATTAATGGAACTTCGAACTTCAAATGTTGTAACGCCGATTATCAGTCCATTGCCACCGATCAGTTTTATCTTCAGCGTATTCTCTCAAACCGACCATTCATCTCTTTTTCAATGGTTTTGTTCCGCTGGTTAGTTCGCGGAATTGAAGCGTTCTCAGTTTCGCGCTGACGTTGGATTGTTAATAACTGATCGTTGTTGTTTGTCGTTCCGTGATAGTATCGTGGAAGACGCGCCGGCGGATCATCGTTCGATAACTCAACAAACTCGATTCGCGACGATTAAATTAACGATCGACGCGTAATCAATCGATAACAAATCGATAAACGATAAAATCGTTCTTGGCGGTTTCCACCGTTATCGATTCATTACCGTTGTGTTGGACGCCGGTTGACTGACGGATTAATAATAGTTGTTGCGTTATTATATCGTAAAGATAAATTCTGAAGCGTTCGTAGCGGTAATTGACCGTTAATCTTTGTTATTTGCGGCGGTTCGCGCGGACGGTTGACCGTTTCGCTCGCGTTCGCGTCCGGTTGCGTTTTCGTTTGTTCGTCGTTCGTTCAATCGATCGTTGCTGTTATTCGACGCGATGATTCGTGTTGTTCAAATCAACAACGTTCAACCGGTCGGCGTTATTCGATCTTAACAAATCTTTGTAAATAAACTGCGTTTGATCGTTAACGACTCGTGTTATTAACGATGTTATTGGGTTGGCGGTTTAACTTCAATAATTGTCAATAAAGTTTAGATGACTGCGGATTAAAATTTTGAATAAATCAGAACCAAAAATCAATATCTTAGTTGCGGTTTAACGATGGAAGATGAAACTGTTGGTTTATTGTCGAACAACTCAACGTTTTGAATCGAGTATCATTCAGAAGAAACCGAGACTGTTTCGACTCGTGTTCATCGCGATCGTTTCTCAACGTTCTTGGTGATTTGTTCTTGCGATGATATTGATGTAACGCTTGATCTCTTGATCTTCGTGTTAAGGTTGACTTTGTCAAAGTCGTTTGTTCAACGTTCGCCAACAATATTCGTTGCTATTCTGTTAACCGGCGATATCGCGGTTCTGTTATGTTTGTGAAGATTGTTTGTGTTAAATCGTTAATAGTGCGATTAAATCGTAGTGACCGGCGGTTCTGTGACGTACCGAGACTGCCAACGCCATTGTTCCGGGACTCGAGGAGCGTCCGCGCGAAATAACGGTCGGTTGTTAATAACATTGTCTTATTTCGAGATTGGTCGTTAACGGTTTGGATAACGTCAAATGTCTGGCGCGGATATTCCGATTGGCGATCGTTCAGTTCATGTTGATGACCGGTTTTCTGCTATATCTTTGTTTCGCTGGTTTAAAAACAAGTTCGAATCCGTCGCGGGATGGTTGATCGTCGTTAATCTTGATAATATATCATTCTTCGTTGATCGAACAGCCGGTTCGGCGTTAAGTCGTTGCTTATTTCCGCCGGCATTTCCGCCAATAACAATGGTAATCTGTTGTTGCCTCTGGTTGATGATGACTGATCGATATTCGAATCACAGGTGGCTGATTGCGTCGTGTGATCGTCGTGCCGACCGGATGGCGCGGGCATCGACGGCGCGACTGATTGGTTATTGTAAATCGATTCAGATCTAACATGGTTCGTTAACGAGGACGAGAGTTGTTTGCGTTCCGTTAACGGCTCGAAGGCGGTTCAGAAGCTCGCCGCGCCAATCGTTATCGAATCGCGGATTCAACGAACGTTGTTTTATCTTTGGGCTTTCTGGTTTCTGAATACCGTCTTGAAATGTTGCTGGTTCTCTTATTCAACCTTCTTTGTTATTGTTGAACCGCGTTCGCGATTCGTTCTCTTAACGATCTTGTCGTTGTTGATGATTATTCGGATGCGTATGTGACCCCGCGTAAATGTTTTGAGTGTGTTTCTTTGTTCTTCGGGTTGCACCGGTTTGTTTGGACTTATTCGCGTTATATCGAGTGATGTCTGTTTTGTTTGTTTTTTATTTTGGTTTTAATCTTGGGTTTTATTGTTTTGAATTAAAGTGCTCATTTTTATCTGTTTATAGGAAAGGTTCTGTTATTCAGTCCTGAAGAAGCAGATCTTTGTTGTTAAATCATGTTTTGATTAGACAGAGGGTTTCACATTATAATCATGTTTCTATGGAATAGTTCTAATATTTTCTAAGCATTCGGCATCATATTGCCTTACAACAATGTTTAGACATTGTTTTTAGGGCACTCCACAGATACAAGTGTACAACTCTAAACAAATAGTTATAATTTCTTTTAGTAAAACAACGTAAGTGTACTTTTTTTCTCGACTCAAGCCACTATCATCGATAACATTTTTTAAGTGAAAGGCTCTTGTTTAAGAATTTTATTCACCAATGATGTTGTGATGTAAATTTTTAATTACACTCAGAAACAATGCATCAGAGTTGATTGTCATGCTTTTTTGGTGATACTACAACCCACAATAGCCTGTGGTAAAAAATATCAAAAATTCGTCTGGACTATGCGACCAGGCGGACAGATTTGCTGGTTTAAAATAATGAATAATGGCTGAGAGAGAACTGGTGCGGGGATAATTCGGTCACGCACAAGAACTATGAACCCATAGACAAATACAGGTACACAGGTAAAAGGGTATGTCGAAAGATATATCAATATTATGTCCAGTAACCACAGTTGCCATCTCAAGATTTAGCCTTTCTGAGCATGTGACACAATACGTGAAATACTACAGACTGAACGGAAGAAAAAATCAGAATACTGAGTATCTTCACCAGAGCTGAACCAGACCAAAACTTTTACTAGGTAACTTCACCGGTAAGAGGTACATTATAGCAGTCAACAAGAACCACTTGGCTGACCATCTTGCCAAGAACTGGTTAACAACTTTAACTTGACATGCTGCGTATCGGGAATCCCTTCTTATAGAATGTGAAGCCACATTTTCCAAAATGTCATGGTGTTCGAGCTTTTGGAACTAGGGACAGTTCTCGTACCTAGAAACATCAACACCTACCAAGTGAATAACAGATAAAAATGCCATACAGAATAAATGCTGATGTGCCGCCTTCGTTATATCATCTCCACCTCTAAATGTTCGTTGAATCTTTGTGTGTTGTCGAACTTTGCTGAATTACCGTCACCGATATAGATTGTCAGTAAAATCAGGCATTTGTGTATCAATAGATCCGTTAGATAACATAATT
>JALBCR010002011.1:0-30000 GCA_030710515.1 Abscondita cerata
TTATAATAATTATGAATAAATAAAATAAATAAACGAAATTTTTAATTTATAAATGCTTTTAAACTTTTTTAAAATTGAAATTATCATCTATTGATTAATGTAATTGTTAAGGTGAATTGTTTTATAGACAGCTTTTGATAAAGCCCGCATACAGGGCAAAACGGCATTTACAAGCTACATCCTCCTCTACCTAAAAAGACTCCTTTAGAGTATAAAGGTTATCAAACAAATTTTGGAGGAAAATTACCTAGATCTCTACTTTTCTGCACATACAGTTGGATTTGGAGGAAGGTGGTAAACATAAAGTAGTCAGACTGGGTGAATAAAGAGTAAGTAATTCTACAAAAAAAGAAGAACTGGATAGAAGACATGTTAAGAAGGATTATGGGATGGAGGAGTATTTATATGCAACAAGAGAAGAGGAGAAGAGTCATGGAAGAACAAAAACAAAAAACGCAAAGCATTAAGAAGAATACGTACTGGCAGTGCGCTCCGCTAAATCATGTACTATAAGTAAGCATTTTAATGCGTCAAATGGTCTCAAAGTACCTATAAAATTGACTCAAATTTTCAAGTTATCAGCAATGTTGATTGAAATTGGAAGATATAAGAAGGACTTTGACGTCAATATGTAGTAGAATTTGACATTTTGTATTTATTTCTATTAAAATTGTGGTGTAAAGCGGCCCCAAGATTGATCAATATTTACGTCAATATATTTGCACAATAATCTAGTGAATATTGCATCGTCTGTTGGCAATATTGCACAATACTGGTTCAGTTCCTGTTAACAGTGTTGGAGTAAACATGTACAATGGGTACAAAGGGAAAAGATGAAGAAAGAAAGTTCATTTTAGAATGTATCGAGGTGTATCGGAGCTTACCTGCTCGTGGGATATCAAAAGTAAGAATACAGCAACAGAATTAAAACGAACAGTACGAACACTTGCTTCGTAAATATAAAGAATATTATCCGGATGCTGATAAGTCGCAGTTAGTTAAAAATTTAATTCGTTGCGCACTAACTTCAGAAAGGAATTAAACCGAATAAAAATTCTCTGAAAGTGGTGCTGGGACAGACGATATAATAGAACCAACATTATGGTATTTTGATGACATGAAGTTTCATGGGTCAGGACGAACCAAGCACGTCGCAAAATACTATTCAGATTGAAGATGACGACAAGGAAGCTGAGGATGATATCGACGATGCGGACAATAATGGAGCAATAAATACTTCTACAATTACTGTAAGTAAATATAATTTATTAATTTATTCATAGTTTCACTTATGCAAATTTATGTTGCCATGCAATCTGCCCTTCATTATTGGAAGAAATCGCAACTATCTCTGATGGCTTTCAATTGTGGGTGAATTTCTGGCATGAGTTGTACGAAGTGATGTGGACTGTCAGTTGATCTCCAACTTCCTTCAACAATAATTCCTGACTAAAATCTTTCCACATCTATAGAATTGCTGCACATGTATGTTTGAGACTGGTTTCTTCTTAAATAATTGTGCAAATAGCAACATGCTAAGACAATTATTTGGGATTTTTCAGGAGATAGCGCAATAGATCTTTGAAATACACCGAACTTGAAATCCCAAATGCATTTTCTACAATGCGACGTGCACGACTTAGTCGATAATTAAAAATTTTTTTCCCACGGTTAATCCTGTTATAAGGTTTCATGAAATTTTCTGACAGTGCAAACGCGTCATTCTCGACAAATACAAAAGGTAGTATTTTTTCACTATTTGGTAATGGAGCAGGTTCTGGGATTTGAAGTGATTTATCTGATAATGCTTTTCCAAATGCAGTATAAGCCAAGACACCTCCGTCTGATATTCGCCCATTAATACCAGCATCTACCATAATAAATTCATAATTGCAATTTACAACTGCCATCATTACAATACTGAAAAACTTTTATAATTGTAATAATGCGAACCAGTGTGTGGTGGTTTTTAATTGCCACATGCTTTCCATCTACTGCTCCTAGACAGTTCTGAAAAATTCCATCGATCATTAAATCCATTCGCAATAGCTTTCCATTTAGCTTCTGTTGCTGGCAACTGCAATTACAAATAAAATAAAATAATAATAAAATATGTTCACAGATGAGAGGTTTACTTAAAATACGTATTAATTTACAGGCCAAGAATGGTCCTCCAAAAAAAGAAGGCAAAGAAACTTGATGAGTCCAAAGAATTAATATCGCTAGCACGTAAACACTCTTCCAAATTTAACCTCAAACTCGACTTTAGAAATTGATTCCAGCTTTGGGCAATAGAACTTCAGAAATGACACCAGCAAAAATGTTTGCAAAAAGGTTATCACGATGTATTGTTTGAGGGCCAAATGGGCACTCTGCACAGGGATTCTGTACAAATTAATTGTATTAGTCGCACATCTACACCATATACTATGCTACCAAGTCCCGGTTGTTATGATACCCACATGCACCACCTCAACTGACAGGACACATAGAACTACTTCCAGATCCTTCACTTAATACTTGCCTCATAATAATACTTCGTCGCAACCCACTACTTCTCAATTACTTTTCAGTTTTCAATAAAATATAAATAATTACTACATATAAAATAAATTTGTATAATTTTGAAATAATCGTATTTTACTAACCTTTATGTAACTTCTTCAGGCAGTTTATTATAGTTGTGCAAGTTTCCATTACAATTATGCCTATGGATTGTGAGATACATCACTTGTGAATTTTAAATCTTCAAAATTATTTCCAGTAGCTAGATAACGTAGTGTTATTGATAAACGCTGACTTGGAGGGATAGCATCTCGCATTATAGTATCTCTTTTTGTATTTCAGATGATTCATTCTCAGTAGTTCATCAAATAATTCACTATTTAGTCGCAAAAATTTTGAAAATCACTTGGTTCACTACACTCAGTTCACTTAACAGATTATCACGAGTGTACTTATTTCTTTCTTTAAACCATTCCTTCATCCACCTGCGCTTCTTTTTTTTCCTTCTTTTTGAAGCTATAACCAATGCTATAGTCACACAACTTACTGTCTTCTTATTATTCCACATGTTGACTGCACAAGTATCACCCGTGAACTAATTCTATTGAGCAATAATATTGCACCGTGTGGGTTGGCCACGTAATATACTGACACAATAAATTGTGCAATATATTGACGTAAATATTGATCGTCTAGGGGCCGCTTAAAATATTCTATAAAATGTGCATATTAAAAACTTTAAAAACAAAAAGTAAGCATTTTGAAAAAAAAGTAATACTACAATGACAACGCCCCAAGTTTTGTCTTTCATAAAACATTAAGTTTTACTTCGAACATTTAAAATTAAAAGCTGTTTTAAGGGTACACGTTGTGCATGTTTAGCAATGGCGCACTGCTAGTACGTATTCCTCTTAAAGCAAAAACCTAGATTACAGAAAATAAAATCTACAGCAAGTAAGCTGTCTAAATCAATATCGATTTGAACATTAGCAAAACAATACACTTGGTAAATTCGAACAATGTAATAACGATATTCTTTGTACAGTATAGTTAATAATTATACGATGTTTTGATTTTATAGATGTGTTAATGCAAATTCAATGCACGTGTCACAAATAAGAAAAACTATAAGATATTCATGCGAATGATTAATGTAGAACAAAAATACTTCAGTTAATATTAATAACCTTGTTATTGTGCATGGCGTCTGTTCTGAAAGCACAAAACATGATTGAAGTGTAAGTAAACGCCACTTACAATGCTAATAAGTAGTCGTACTGAATTTTAAAATAAATTCTTTAATTGATGCATTGTACAATGCACATGTCAAAGTTATTCAATTTGCGAATTTACGAATCGCATAAGTAATTAATTTACTTGTTGGATATTACTGTACTGTACTATAATTATGATAGGTCCGGATGACACTGAAAGATGAATAAAAAAATCAAAAATACCATTTCAATTTTAGGAATTGAAACCCAATCTTACAAAAAATGTATTAGAAATTTCTTCAAACTGAGTGTCCCAGTACTCAATTCTTGTAGGGACCACCCTGTATGCGCATTCATAAATTGCTAAAGAATACTAGTACGTTACTTATAAAACGTTATAAATGCAAAAGTTTTAAACAATAAATAAAAATCTAGAAATTGTTCCATTTATAGTAATAAAACAGATTAATTGAGTACCTGCATGTTTTGTTAACTATTGTAAGTACACGATCGATTCTATTGTTACGTCAGTTAAATGTCTTAAACTTTAACTTATAGCATTGCTTACTAAACACGTTGTAAAAACATTTCTCGGCGCAATAAATACATGCACTTATTTAGAAACTTACCCCTGTTAAATTGTCAAGTTCTCCCAACCATTCATCTAAAAGTTGTTCGGGGTCCCCATCTTGATCAGAATCGGCGTCTCCCGTTTCGGCACTTTGTGCTAACTTCTTCATCTAAAACAAAAATAAATGCATTACATTTCTGTTGTTTATGTTAAAAAGCATGAATTTTTACCTAAGTTCTTCTTTCTAGAGATATAATATTCTAACAGAATAATTAATTTATTTTGTTTATGTCACAATTCATTTACCCTATCTAAAGATCCCTTTTATGATCAGTGAACAATGACTCGAGTACAATTGCAATAAATTCCATCGTTCTATTGTATTGTAGATGTTATAACACTCCATTACATTCGTTTTGAATGTATGTACGTAATTGAAATTAAACAAAAGTGAAATGCTTATTGTTTGAAACTTACTAAATCGAAATTATCATAGATTCATATTCATAATTCGAGATTTTTCTAGTTAGAAAACAGCATTTGTTAATATACAACAAAATTTTGAAATCGGGCAAATCGCCGCGGCCGACTCGCTGCCGGTCAACTCGTCGTTGTGTCAACTCACCGCGGACGCACTAACTTTGCATTAAAATCAGTGATTACATTTGCACAAAAATGTGTTTATCTGGATAATATTTACCTAAAACCCGTTTTATTTGACTATTAACTACTCAATCAAATCAATAAAAATTCGCGGATCCAATAAAGTTGTTAGGAGGTGAAAAAATCATGTCTAAGATGGATTCATAAATTGTATAACTATTATTATTACAAACACTTAGTGTCGACTCGTGTTCACGTTCACGTATGTAAATGTATTCGCTTTAAGCAACTTTGTCGACAGATGTAAAAGCAGTTACATACATGATCGTTAACACTAGTCGAGCCCTAGGTGTTCGAATATGATGTGCCATCCAGTAGAGAATATAGTGACAGCACGCATTTGTACAATAGTAAACTTACACTCAAGTTCTCTCACTCTGACGAGTCCCAAAAGGACGAAACAGATGTCGAGTGATTCTCTGTGTTTGTTTGGAATTGTACAACCTCTTGCAAACTTACAGCAGGTTATTCGAGATTTTAATTTTTGCTAACACTTGGTTGTCTATAATTATCGAAGGATCGATCAATGTAACTGCTTTTACACATCTGTCGACAAAGTTAATTATCGTTACAATTACATATTTAATTTATGATTTAAGGTGCTTGTACGTTTTTTTAATCGACCCGACGTGAAGTTACATTTGGATTTGTACTTTACTACCACTACACATACACTCCCAAAATGGAGCGGCAAAGTTTTTTAAATATAAAAAATTCAGCAATAAGAAATAAGAAAATCAGAACAATGGCTACGTACCCGGGAGATTATTTCTATGTTGGTCCCTGCATTCCTTTCATTATAATCTACAACACAAACGCAGTCGGGGGGCGACAATTTTTGTAAGACAAAAAAATTTAACAAAGAAATATAAAAAATCGCAAAACGGAATTGTTTACTCTCAGATTATGTGTATGTTAGTCCTTGTAGTCCAGGTCTTATAACTCTTGCAACAAACTACACCAAAGTGCTGACTAGGGGTTTACTTCACTTCTAAGTGAAAAAATGTAGCAAAAGAACTCCACAAAAACGGAATTCGATATTTGGGTCGTGTTACAACTCGTCGCCAGAACAACTCGTTAGAACAACTAACGCTAAGCTAAGCTAACAAGATAACTCAATCATCAATTATTCAAGAAGTAACACACTATTTTAAAAAATCAAAAGTAGAAAAGTTGATTTAGAAATCATCTACATTTGTATAACTTGTCGCAATTGTGGGATAAACCTCTAAGAAAGTCTACAATGAGTAGGTTTGGAAAGTTTTCTTTTCTATGTAGACCAAGTGCAGTTCTGGCTGGGATAATTATGTTCAAAAACTAATCAGTTCTTCATGCATGCCAGGTTTCATTAAAATCGGACTAACGAATCTTTAGATATCTTGTTTATACAAGGACGGACGGCCGGTCGGGCGGCTGTCCGGTCTCAACACGGAATATTTCTTTACTTAATTTTAATGTACTAATTCTAATTCATCGGAAAAGAATAAAACCGTTGCACAACTCTCCATCTTATGTATTTTCTTGGTGACTTATCCCCCCGGCCAATTTTCCAGCCAACCAGTGTTTTCACCGGCCAGTTGTCCTGATGCCGAGATTACCGACGGTTAGATATCTACGGCACACTTTTTGCATGTTGGTCTTTGTAATCCAGTTCTTATAACTCTTGCAACAGTGTCAGTTTCTTTGTAGTGCGAAAATTTAGAAGAAGAAATTGAAAAACCGCATTGTACCCTAGCAGATTTTTTAAATGTCCCCTTCATTATGAAGAAGGGATTATACTTTGGGGTAATTTGTAGCAAGAGCTATAAAAACTGGACTACAATTAGTAACATATAAAAATGTGCGGTGGTACAATCTCAATTTTGCAACTGTTTGATGTTTTGCTGAATATTTGCACTTACAAAAAATTGCCGCCCCTGACAAATAATTTATTGCTGGGGGTTATAAGAACTAGCTTACAATGAGCAAAATATAAAAATCTGGGGTACAATCCCAATTCTTCAACTGTTTAACGTTTTTGATAATTTTTCTCTAAGAGAAAAATTGACTCCCCGTGGCGCCACTTCAAGTGTTGGTGGGATTATAAGAACTGGACTACAATTAGCATCATATAAAAATTTACAGGAACACAATCCTAATTTTGCAATTGTTTAATGTTTAGTCTCAATTTTTGCAATTAGAAAAAAAATTCCTGTCCCCCGACGTAATTTGTTGCAAGAAGGAATATTACTATAATTACTAACTGCGTCCTCTGACTGCACTTTGCGGTAACTTGTTGCAAGGTTATGAAGAGGGGGCAACAGTACTAACATAAAAAATGTGTGAGGGTGCAATTCCTTTTTTGCAATTTTTTAATGTTATGCTAAATTTTTGTTTTTAAAAAAAATTGCGACCCCCTTGTCGGTATTTTGAAGTACTATGTGGGTTGTGATGAAGGAACTGCAAAAACCAAAAATTTTTAAATCCAAACGCATCTAAATTCAAATCCAAATATGACTTCACCCGGTTTTTTCTAAGACTCCATTTCGTAATTGTAAGCAATTCAGCGCAAATATTCAATTTTATTTCTATTGCCAAAATGACTTATACTACTATTCTAAAAGGGTGCTCAAACGCCTTATGGGAGTTTGAAATATGTATAGAAAAGACCAGTGTTGTTGAATATACGATTTCTTACGTTTATTCGAAAGGCGAGAGATAGGAAATTATGTATGGAAGGCCACTTCAGACATGTCCACCTAGTGCTGTTCTACAGTAGGCCAACAGCCATTCAGGACCTCAAAAACAGTATTTTCTCCGTATCTCCGCAATTTTGCGGAAAAACGACACACTGTAGAGCACAACTCGTCTTTTGAATAAACGATAGAAATCGCATATCCAACTACACTGGTGTTTTCTATACATATTTCAAACTTCCATATAGCCGTTTAGACACGATATTTTTGTAGGAAGATTCTGCTCTGCGAAAAGCAGTTTGTAATATAAATCCCTACATCCCTACCATGATGCACTATCCGAATACCATTCATATTATAGGATCATTCTCCCTAATCCATTCTGCAACCGTCGGTGAACAGCTTCACCGTGGTTATTTGTTCAATCAGTTCAATTTATGATAAAAAACGTTTTTTTTTCTTAAAACTTGAACACCTTGTAGATCAAAAGTTAAGAGGTTTAGGACATATGTTTATTTGAACTTTTCTTCTTAAAATCGCGTAAGGATTGACACCCTTAAGGATCAGCATCTTATTCTGTAACACCCTGTACTATATCACACTTAAATCACAATGCAATATTTAAAATGTAGCATACGAATAAATAAATAAATATTGTGCTAAAAATGTGCTAAGCTTTTTCGCAATGTTGATGACTGCATGAGTTCCTAAAATTATTTTCAATTTTAGGATTTTAGTCGGTGCGCGGCGGCCAGTTGTCCCAGCGGCCCGTCGGCGAATGCAAGTTGTACCCTGCGGCCAGTTGGTGACGGCCAGTTATTCCATCCCGATTATCTTCGGACCAGTCAAGTATTGCTTATAATTCGTTAGGCCAAATTGTCCAAATCTGGTATGGAAACAAATTGGAAAGCCGTGATCATTCGTACATTCAAAGAAAATTATGCATTATTATTGTAACTATTCATTGAAGTCCATAGAACAAAGTTGCTTCTTCATATTATGCGTCAAATAAAAAAAAAATATATTCGCTTGGAAGTTTTGAAGATTTGTTTCTTTACTAAATATAGGTATCCCATATAGACCAATGCAAATGTACAAAGGTTGGCATGGCGGCGAATTGATACAGCAGCGAGTTGACCCGTCACGAATTGTCCTAAACCAAAAATTTTTATAAATAGCAAAGTGATACGCGCGACGTTATAAAGAACAATCAAGAATACATTAACTGCAATATAAGAAGAAAAAACTTCAATTGCATCGAATGTCATTATCAGATACTAAAATTGTAATTATCGACGAGTTTAATCTGTATGACTCATCTACTCGAAAAAAGTACATGAAATTTTTGTTTGAGAAAGTGGAAAAAATGGACAATGGGCAATAGTTTTGTATAATCAATATTCTTGAAGATTCGTTAAAACAAGAAATTGCGGGTAATCATCGTAATTTTGATTGATTCCAAAAATTGTTCAAATAAAAGTTGTACATAATTAGATTAGAAGCAACTTTCATTTTAAAAATTATGAAGAAATAATATTTTTTTAAATATTTTAAAAGTAAGAAAAAGTTCAGTACCTTCTTCCCCCGACGAATTATGCCTAAAATCTAATCAGTCACCCCATTTACAAATAATCGTGTTTGCATATGGCGGGCCGGCATCCGAACAATAATAACTCTAATCTATCAAGAATAACAAAAAAAAACTTAAATTTTCAGTTTTGAAATACTCACCTCTGAATGTGAAGATCAAGGAGCTACGGATTTATCCAAGAAAATAAATTAATAAGACGTAAAAACTAACTTAAAATAACGTCTCGAGTAAGGCGCGAGAAACTATAAGAGTGGCATTTTGAGATACATGGTGTAACAATATTATTCTGGCAGTTTTTTTGGAGTAAAATGCATTTTTTGTTTTTCACTTATTGCATGGAGTTGTATTTTTTAAAATAAACAATATTAAGCTATGACATCAGTTACAAATGAATTTATTTCCGATTTCAAAATATATCTTTTGTGGAGAATTTACACAATACTTATAATGTTATCATAATAAATCAAAAATAAAACTATTATTCGTTTTATCTAGTAGCCATTGGGAAACAAAAGCTCCAGATATATACTTAGTTATTATTAGTGTCTATTATTTTATAGGTTATTTATTGTTTATATCAATCAAATTGCCAGCTAACCGGATATAATCTATTTCGTGCGGTTGTAAGTTCACATTTAATACAGAAAACGCCAAAAAGGGAAATATTGGAAAAATCTTAAACATAATATCTTAAAAAAATTCAAATAATTCTGAGAAAAACAGAAACGATGTTATCAAGAATATTTGAATAAGACGGAAGTAATAAAAGTACGCGTCAAATTTGTATCGCCAGAGATATAAAAACATTGAAATTTATCAGAAGAACAACGGTTGATAACTAACTGTAGAATCATCGTCCTCCAATAAACTTATTGAATTTGGGCCCAATATGTTTTCTTTCTACCTCTCGGTCTTATCAGATTGAAGCAAGGCTTTGAGGAGAAAATGTTGAGAACGTATCCACATTGACGTCCTTAAAGTTAGCAGACCAGTTGAGGCAGATCAATAATTTTGTACATTAGAAATTAAGTGCCCATTAATTGTTAATTAAGTACCTTAATTAGGATTTAATTGCTACAGTAGTTCTGCAGATATTCAATGATCTGCTACCTTAAAAAAAAGTTAGCAGACCAAGTATCTAAAAATAGTTTTAGAGTTTGATTAAAATGGCTAAATTGGTCAAAAAATTAAATGCTATTTAAGTGCTTTATGTTCACTACTTTAGAAGCACTCAACAAACTTTTTTTCTAAATAACCCATTGTTCTGCTATCTTTAGCAGACCAAATGTTAAACATAGTCAGGCAAATTAAAATAAGGATCTAGGATATGTTTAGATGTAAGTGCTTCATGTTCACTATTGTAGAAGCACCAAAAAACTTTTTTTCTAAATAACCCATTGATCTGCTATCTTTGGTAGACCAAGTGTTAGTAACCACATTGGACAACTAAAATTAAACTTTAACACATCTATAGAACAATAAGTGTTGCGAAATCTAGTGTCGACTAGTGTTAACGTAAATAAATAAATACATAAACGTAACACCTACAAAACTAATATATAACGATTTTTCCGTCAGCTTTTATAAAATCACCTAGAAATCGAAGTCCTAGCGACCAGTACATCGGGTTGTTGCTGATTGGTTACCTACGCTTTACAAACTGGTTGCCAACTAATTGCCCGAGTGCGAATGTTCATTGAAAACTTTAAAACGAATGGTTAGCAAAGTTTCTGAACATTTGCACACGGCACAATTAGTAACCTGTTTGTATCGTGTTTGTTTTTAGTTGGCTAATGTGCTTTCTAACATTTGGTCTGCCAAAGATAGTAGATGAGTTAAAGAAATGTTTTTCCAGTGCTTCTAAGATAACAAACATAAAGCCCTTAAATAGAACTTAAATCTAAACATATCCTAAATTCTGATTTTAATTTGTTCAAGTTAATATTTGGTTTTGCTAAAGATAGCAGATCAATGTGTTCAAAATATAGTTTTTGCAGACCTTTTGGGATAGTGAACATTAAGCACTTAAATGGCACTCAAATCTAAACATGTCCTAAGTTTTGATTTTAATTTGCCAAGGCTTTTTTAACATTTGGTCTGCCAAAGATAGTAGATCAATAAGTTCTTCAAAAAAAAATCTTTCGAGTACTTCTGAGATAGTGAACATGAGGCACTTAAATAGCACTTAAATCTACAGATGGGATAAAGTTCGATTTTAGTTGTCAAAGGTAGTTTCTAACATTTGGTCTGCCAAAGATAGCAGATCAATGGGTAAGATATTAAAAAAAAAAATGGTTTTGAATGCTTCTAAGGTAGTAAACATAAAGCACTTAAATAGCACTTAAATCTGTAGATGTGTAAAAGTGCGATTTTAGTTGTTCAAGGTGGTTTCTAACATTTGGTCTGCCAAAGATAGCAGATCAATGGGTTATTATAAAAAAAAATTTTTTGAATGCTTCTAAGGTAATAAACATAAAGCACTTAAATAGCACTTAAATCTGTAGATGTGTGAAAGTCGATTTTAGTTGTCCAAGGTGGTTGTTAACATTTGGTCTGACAAAGATAGCAGATTAATGGGTTATTTAAAAAAAAGTTTTTTGAATGCTTCTAATGTAGTAAACATAAAGCAATTAAATCTGTAGATGTGTTAAAGTTTGATTTTAGTTGTCTAAGGTGGTTTTTAACATTTGGTCTGCCAAAGATAGCAGATCAATAGGTTATTTAAAAAAAAAAGGTTTTTGAATGCTTCTAAGGTAGTAAACATAAAGCACTTAAATCTGTAGATGTGTTAAAGTTCGATTTTAGTTGTCCAAGGAAATTTCTAACACTTGGTCTGCCAAAGATAGCAGATCAATGGGTTATTCAGAAAAAAAGTTTTTGAGTGCTTCTAAGATAGTGAACATAAAGCACTTAAATAGCACTTAATTTTTGACCAATTTAGGCATTTTAATCAAACTCTAAAACTATTTTTAGATACTTGGTCTGCTACCTTTTTTTTTAAGGTAGCAGATCATTAGAATATCTCCAGAACTACTGTACAAATTAAATCGTAATTAAGGTACCTAAATAGCAATTAATGAGCACTTAATTTCTAATGTACAAATTATTGATCTGCCTCAACTGATCTGCTAACTTTAAGGGCGTTCCACATTGCCATGGAGGTATCATACAACGCGCACGCTTCATTCTAAAAAATATTAAATAGGTACATGAATTTATATGAATGTCGGATTACACTGACAACAGTTATTATAAGTGTTATATTAATTAACTTATTACAGATAGTATTTAAATTCTGTGAATCTAAATTTCATTTTTGTAGTTTTATTTCACGTTTTAAAATCTGTTACTAAGATTAGGTAGGTACGTGTCTGACGGTACTGTACCACTAATTATTTCAGCTATTATCATAATTATCTTAAAAACAAACATGCCATTGAGGATATTCTCTCTCTCAATTGTTGTATATTTGTTTCAACAAAGCTTCAAAATATTTAATTCGCGTGATGTAGATCCAATACGTAGGTAGTTTACCTATATATTTTTTTACAAAGAAACACGAAATTTTGAAATCATAAAACACACTTTTTTGCTTGTACCGTTACTTAATGTTATTTTTAACCATATGGTGCACACGCCCCTGCAATAGTTAAAAAAAAACTAGAATACATTGGCGCCTCTGGATATTTTCACTTTATGCCTACTATAGTTATATGGCGCCTACTCAAAGCTTAAACACGTAATCTACCCACGTACCGTCAAGATTATGAATGAATTTTTCATAAGATGATTTTTAGGAACTTACTATACGCTCGTAGTCATTTATTTGCTGTATACGAAAACCGACCAATTGATCTGATTCGAAAATACCAAGACATCGAACTAACAAGGAACTAATTAATTTAGGAATTCATTTATTACAGTAAAATGAGAAAATAAAAACCGATTAATCGCTTGAGAAAAAAAAATGCATTCTTGATAACACTATCAAATTAAAAACAATAATGCCACTTTTAATTTATAATCTGAATTGTATACTGAGATTAGATTTTTAATGCGGTACAGGATTGGTCAAGATTACCATGAATGATATATAGTCAATACAAATAACAATTATATCAGAAGTTTTCAGGTTTTTCAGTTTTTTTCTGAATTCTATTTTTAAGTTTATAAAATGTCACACGGAAAGCGTTGTAATAGGTAATAGGTTCGCCTACCTGCAAAGAAATTGTGTAAATCGGTTCGGAATAATAACGTAAGAATCGGAGAACTTGTTTTGTCCAAAAGTAGGCGCCGCTTCAAAAGTTATTAACAATTTATTAAAAATTTACCGCGGATTTTATTGTTTATTCCTCGTATCTTTTCTTCTGGTTTTATATCTTTATGGAGATAAAAGTCATACCCTAATACTTTTTTATTCAGTAATAAATTTACTACAAAATAGTATATTTTAAAATTGTAAAATTACAGTAAAAAACTTTTTCTTTCATCGAAATTTTCTAATGTCTGTCAGTTTTATATCCATTGGTGAACTTCAATGCTTGACTACGTTTTTCTGAATCACCCTGTATATATGAAAATATTGGTATTGTATATTGGTGAACTTAATAATAATACGTGTAATTACTAAACAAAATGAGCCGTGTCCCGTTTCAAAATAATTATTAGTTTTGTTATAATAATTTTTTTAAAATAAAACTTTGTAGCCCAAATTAAAAATATGGTAATTATTTATCATTCCGTAAAAAACAATATTATTTTGCAATTTTTAGTAACTTTTGTTGAAAAAAATGAGTTTTTGTTATAAACAATTGAAAATATTAGGCAAGATTATGGAGCAAATGAAATAGAATAAGTGGGAATCAATTCGTATTAAAAAATGTAAATTAAAAAAAAAATGTTATTTGCTTATTAGAAGCCGAGTTATAAACAATTTACATTGTTATGGTTTATTCGGTAACTAAAAAATATTTTGATCTATAAAAATGTGTACATTGCGGCTGTCCCAACACAAAACAAAACAAGTGCCAATTTTGAAAAAAAAAACAAGGGTCACGCTATACAGAGTGTTTATAATAGGTGTACAAAATTTTGACATCGTGTTCGGGAAGTCATTTTAAGAAAAAAATGTTGTATGAAGATAGATAGTATTTTGTTTATTAATTGAACTACAAATAAATAACATAATTTGTAGAACATTGATATCAAAATGAGTGAGTGAGTGTAATGGTAAAGACAGTATCGTAGAAGATTTCCTAATAGAAGTCAACCGAGTGCCCGAGTTTTCGGTCGTACTTTCCAACGATTCAAAGAAACTGGTTCCATTTTTGTTCCACGTAATGATCGACAGGTAATCTCTCTAGAGAAGATATTGTCAATAACGAAGAAAATGTAATTAATGCAGTGTTGAACAACCCCTCACTGAGCACATTCGACGTGTCCAGGTATTACGCCCGGAAGATTACGGCGTGAAGAGTTTTGTACTTGGTTGTTACAAAAAATTGCCAAAGATCCAATATTTTTAACTAGAATAGTATGGACAGATGAGGTCCAATACGAGATACGAGGATATATTGAAAAATTCTTAGCCTACTATAGAACCAAACAAAATTTCAATGTCAAAATATTTTATTACTCAACATATTCTCCTCTTAATTGGATACATTTATTACAGCGAACCTGCAACGTCTCTAGACCTTTCAAAAAATGTTTCTTCTTGCTCTGCAAACCAGACCTCCACAGCTTCTATTACCTCCTTGTTGGAAGAAAATGTACGACCTTTTAAACTTTTTTTCAGTTGAGGAAAGAGGTGATAGTCGGACGGAGCCAAATCGGTGAATAAGGGGGTGTTCTAGTAATTCAAACCCTAAATCACGAATTTTTGCATGGCAACATGAGATTTGTGTGCAGGGGCGTTGTCCTGCAAAAACAAAACACCTTTGGATAGCTTTCCGCGTCTTTTCTCTTTAATATTTTTCCGTAGAGTGGTCAGTAATGTCGAATAGTAATCTCCAGTTATTGTTCTACCTTATCCAAAAATCAATCATGATTACTCCATGGCAATCCCAAAAACTGAAGCAAGAACTTTTCCAGCAGATTTTTGGACACGAAACTTCTTAGGTCTTGGAGAACCAGAGTGTCGCCATTCCATCGATTGTTGCTTTGTTTCTGGATCGTAGAAATGTACCCAAGTCTCATCCATAGTAACAATTCGGTTTAAGAAGTCTACATCGTTTTCAAATCGAGCACAGATCGAACGCGATGCTTCTACCCTTGCACGCTTTTGGTCAACATTCAAACATTTGGGGATCCATTTTGCAGCAATTTTTCTCATGTCCAAATTGACGTGAACCATATGATGAACGCGTTCGTATGAAATATTCAGTGCTTCAGATATCCGTTTTAGCCCAATTCGACGGTCTGATAAAATCATGTCATGAACTGCATCGATATTTTCGGGGACTGACACAGAAACTGGCCTTCCCGATCGGTCATCATCTTCAATGGAAAATTTACCTCTTTTGAAGCTTGCATTCCAATTTTGACGGTCGCATACGAAGGACATTGATCACCAAGGGTATTAAGCATATCTTCGTAAATCTGCTTACCTCTTAACCCTTTTAAATACAGGTACTTGATGATGGCTCGATACTCCAATTTTCGATTTTCACAATTTCGGTGGACATCTTTTTCATTTAATTTATTGCGTGACTCTGGTTTACTTTTTGACGTCAAACTTTACACTGACACTTCTAATAAGTTATTGTTCGTTGCTATGGTAACGCAATATTTTGTTTATGCACGGAACTAGTCTAGGCTAACTAGATATCAATACATCCTCGTAGGGCATTAATATCACTCATAACAACCATCTATAAGATAGCCAGAATCCACATACTGTTAGACAACCGCGATTTCAACACCGTTTTAGTGTAAATACTTGGGATGGTTTCTTTAAGGGAAAACTGCTTGAATTAGAAGTTGTACCACACAGAACACTATTTAACTTTTCTTGATGAAACGCTTTTCAAGAAGATTGAACATAATCCTCTTCTTGTTCGGAAAGAAATGTGGTTTCAACACGATGGTTCTCCACCTCACTACGGTAGACAAGTACATAAATGGTTGAATGAACATTATCTTGAATGATGGATTGGTCGGGGAGGTTTTATTGCTTGGCCGCCAAGGTCTCCCGACCTTTTGATTTTTTTCTTTGGGGCCATTTGAAGCAACTGGTTCATTGTGTCAAAATTAATACACGTGAACAATTACTTGACCAAATAACAAATGAGTTTAACGAAATTCGGCAAGATGGTGCAATAATAGCGCGGGTTTACGACTCAATGGTGCTCAGGTGTCATGCTTGCATTCGAGCTCAAGGGGGGCATTTTGAACAACTGTTATAGATAATATTTTTCTTTCATTGTTATTTATTTTCTTGTTATCCATTTTTAAAATTGTACTTTTACTGTCTAATGAAATAAAATTTAAACGTGATGTAGTTTAACTTAAAAACAAAATACGACCAATCTTCATACAACATTTTTTTCTTAAAATACTGTGATATGCTCCATAAGATAATGAAACCAATAACACTGTATGTCAATCCGTTTCAGCGTGACTGCAATGGTCAAACCAAGTAACTAACTTTTGGAGCTTGAAAATACCCAGCCAAAGCACAGTAAGGGCTTATTTTCAATCCAAAACACAGTAAATACCTTGCACTTACTGGGTTTTAATTTGGGTTGAATCAAACTTAACACGGTTACTGTGTTTTGCGTGGGGCTGCTTACCCCCTACTCTCGTTAAAAAAAGATTTCAACTTCACACAAATTGAATAAAAGTGTTCGGTTTGTGCCGCTTTAACAAAAATGCATCTTTGGTGGTTTATGGTTCGAGAACTCGCTGAATTCTTGAAGCGGTAGCGATCAGAGTGGGGGCGGCAAAACAAAGAGAAAAGCCCAAAGTGACGTTATTATTGTAATTTTCTGGAAATCTTAAATTATTTAATTTTAGAATATCGATTAATTTGCTTTGTTCCCGCAAATAAATTACGAAACTTGTACTTACTTTCCAGTCTATTCCAAAAATTGCAATAAATTAGACAAGAATATTGCTGCTGTGAAAGAAGCTTTTGATGGAAATGCAGCAAATGTTCATGACAGCAATGTATGAATCCTCGGAGATAGTTACACTAGATTCTGAAAACATTATCGTTTTTAAAAATAATAAAAGCCCCGAACAACAAAAATTAAACAATAAGGTATAATGGATCTTATTTGTTAAAAGCAATAAATAGTATTTTCGGTTCTACGTCCATAATCACTGATATTCCATCACTCAAAAGCGGCCAGAAACACCTCTTTTCTTGGCCGCAGCCGGCAAAAAAGTTACTAAATGTTGGCAATATCACATTGTACTCATGACATTGAAATCAGTACAATCATCATGCTGGAACACATATTTTAATATATGCCAAAATGATACCATGTTGACAGCCGCCAAACGGCATTACCAACCGAAAATGCTTTGGCATAAGGACTGAGAGCGAAAAAACATTAACATTGAAAAACTTACATAACTTTTATACCATATAATTTTTTTACAAAATTTTGATATAGTAGGCTTTGAAATAGTTGTCAGAATATGTCGTCAAATTCTTATTTTTATTTGAGTCAAATTGTGTTCACAATGGCAAAAGTAGTGGAAGTACATAGATTAATAATTAAAAAATTTGTTGAGAATCCACAATGGTCAGTCGTTCGCATTGCAAAGGAGGCAAAAGTTTGCAGGCAAGTGGCAGCAAAGTCATCAAGCGGTATAAGGAAGACTTTACCATAACACGGAAACCAGGAAGTGGACGACTAGAGGGTTTTCATTCACCAAAAAGGTGCAAAAGGCAATATCTGCGATGGTTAAGAATCCGCTGATATCGAACCGAAAATTAGCTGCAAAAGTCGACTTCGGAAAATTAAAAAAAAGAGTGGATTTAAGTCCTACAAAGTTCAAACAACTCCAGATCGTAATGCGGAGAAAAACATTGAAGCCAAGAAACGAGCCAGAAAGTTGAGAGCAGATTTTTTCCAAAAACGTCAATGTTGCGTGATGGACGATGAGACTTACGTCCTCGCCGATTTTTCTCAACTACCTGGTCAGGAGTTTTATGTTTCCTGTGGACGAGGAAATGTTCCTAAGAAGCTTAGAACTAAAATAAAGTCCAAGTTTCCAAAAAAATATCTCGTTTGGCAGGCGATTTGTAGCTGCGGTGAAAGAAGCCAATCTTTCATAACAAATGGAACAATTAACTCCGATATTTACACGAAGGAGTGTCTCCAAAAAAGATTGCGGCCTTTTCTGAGTAAACATAAGGTATCCACATTTTTTGGCCGGATTTAGCTTCGTGCCATTACAGTAAGCAGACAAAAAATGGTACGAAGAGAATCATGTCGATTTTGTACCCAGGGAGGCTAACCCACCAAATTGCCCTGAGCTTCGCCCAATCGAGCGGTACTGGGCTTTGGTGAAAAGAAGCTTGAAGCAGACAAAAAGGCTACAAAATCGATTGAAAGTTTTAGAAAAATGTGGACCGTAGCGACCAAGAAAGTGTCGAGCACCACCATAAAAGCCATGATGGACACCATTCCCGACAAGCTCAAAATTTTTTATGACGATAAGTCGGATTGTTTTTTGTTTTTCTTAATTTTTATATAATAAATAACCTATCCAAAACTAAATTTTTTTTGAAAACTTATTTAGCGGTTTAAAAGTTATGCAAGTTTTTCAATGTTAATGTTTTTTCGCCCTCAGTCCTTACAGTAATATTTGAAATTTTAAGTTTTAACAAAGAATCGTGTATATCACACGTGGCTAACGCCTTGACCTGCAAAAGGTCAGTTTCTGGCCTAGTGATACAAATAACTATTTTCTTTAACAGGGACTTGTTTTAAGAGAAATCACCAATATAGAATTGGAAAAAACAGAGAGGGAAGTTGGATAAGCATTCCTGACGGAGAAAGGTAATCAAAAAGTAATATTGCTCCAATGGTAGCAAGTAGTAGTTCGACTTTATTGTAAATGATAATTTCGAAACTCAACTTTTGAACACTATTAATTCAAAGAATAACTTTGGTTTAAGCAAATTAGAAAAAGTAAAAATCAAATACGGAAACGTGAAAAAATTAAAAAAACGGCAGTAGAATGAAGCATCCCCATGCTTGCGAAATGTACTGAAAAGTGTAAGAAAAAAAATGTCTCAAATTTTCCAAAGAAAGAAGATCAGAGATTTTGGAAGAGTAATTGGAATGATGAAAATGGTTTAGTAAAAAGTAAAGTGCTGACCCGAAAACAGAAAGTCGGCTATTTATGCTCTCTTGACAGAAACAGTGAAATTCAAATTTGCAGAGTTATGCTCCCAAATACCCTAGGTTATACCAACGGTTCTGTGATTACCGAACTGGTAGCAGTATATGACGGGGGCAGCGTCGTAAAAGAAAATAGAGGAAGTCTTAAGAAGCAAAAGCAACGAGACGGAATTAGGCTGCACATTGAATCTTACCATCCTTGCGTAAGCAATTATCGAGGAAAGAATGCTCCAAACATGAGATATTTGCCTAGAAAATTAACCTTAAAACAAATTTTCGAAAAAAAAAGAATCCTGGAATTTGTGAAAAGAAACTTACAGAAAAGTCTTAAGAGACATGAATTTTCTAAAATCAGATGTGTGCAAAAATTGTGAGTTACTGAAAGATGATGACAACACAGACAATCCATAGTTTGTACAACATCTAGATAATGCAAGAAAAGCTACACGTGAATATAACAATGATACTAAGAAAGCAAAATCTATTAATAAAAAAAGTAAGATAACAATTTATTCAGTGGATTTGCAAAAAGTAATGTTATTGCCCATGATGCCATAAATAAAAAAATTTTTTTTTTATAAGCAGACTGGTGATATTTAACGAGACTTTTTACACCTTGGACAAAGGTGGCTACTGTGTTGTATGGCATGAGGCAGCTGGTGGAAGGAAAGCGAAATCAATTCTAGATTCCATATTGCTAGTAATCTATCAAGAAAGAGATATAAAAGAATTTATATTTTGTACCGCAGAAAACAAAAATTGGGGATTCTTTTCCGGCATTAGTAAATGTTGTTAACTGTCAGTGGCAATATTGGAAACAAATATTTCAAGAAAGAAAAATGTGTACAATTTTGTAGAGCTAAGCGAAATAATTGAAACCTCAAGTGGTTTTGTCAGCAAGGTGAGCGTACCTTTTTAGAGCCCGATTTTGTTGATGATTTGGTCGAACTGATATTCTTAAAAAACTACATTCAATCCCACTCGCAATTCTTACCAGCAAGAGACATAGTAACCAAAAAAAGCAAAATTATTAGATCAAATTAGACATTATGCCATTAAATCGTCGCTAATTTTGGGAAAAATTAATTAAAGAATTTTGTGAAACAAAGAAGAGTTTCTTTTGGTTATAAAGAAGCTCATAAGTTTGTATATTAAAGGCCTCAGAGAGGATGTATGCAAATAAGTTCTTGGTAAAGTTTATTTAGTTTTTTCGAAGAAAAAAGTTTAAGTTTTCGTCATATTTACTGTGACCTTTTTTTTTAAATTTTTTGGAGTATAATTATGATAAATTTGATTTAATAAAAATTAATTTAAATCCCATTTTGAAAAATAAATGATGCAGTTGCTGCGACAAGTTTTTAATCTACTAACCCAACTTTTTGAAATGAAATTCACTGAAGTCAGATGGAAGAGAAAACTGTAGCATAATTACTCCAATTTCAAAAGGCATCGCAATTTGGCTACAAATCATCGATTTACTCGAAACTATATTTTGTCATTTACTGTGTTTTATGTTGGGACAGGCGATTGTCTTCGATATATTATCAATCAAGCTGCAATAGTTTAAGAAGCTCTCGGCGGGTAGCGCAATGTGATTCGTAGCACCGCTCTCGAGCGGTTCAGCGTATGCTTACTACGTTATTGGTCTTTTTTACTGTATTTCCGTTTGAAATAAGTTAATACATTTATTCATTATACTGATAATAACATTATGTTAACGAATGTAATGCATATACATAATTATTTTATAATTAAACCATTGTACACGTTTGATAGATGGAAAACAAATTTGGGGGATTTTTTAAAACCTATGGAAATGTTTGTCTTTTTGTTGAAACACCCTTTAGAGTGAACTGGCTTTTGAACCAACGTCAACGAAGTAGTGCTTGATAGTGCCATTCGTTGAAACATTTTCTTTTTGAATCACCTTTATCTATGTATTTTTTAGAGAAAATACAGAGATTTTGGTATTTACATAACTTTATATAGTATGCTGAAAAATAATTGATAAATTTCCACGTAGTGGGCCTTCAAACGGAGTCAAGGTTCGATTGCTCAATAGAAACGACAAGCTATTCTTTCGGCGTGGAAATTGATCGATTACAAATTTTAAGGAGACTTCCAATATTAAAAAAAAATTATATCTAGTAGGCATCCCTTGCTCAAAACAATAGAATTCTACATTACGGCAAATTCCTCTTTTGTTGTAATCTGGCACTTGTTGTGCTTTAAGTCACATTAGTGTTTTTGAACGTAATTTTTCAAAAAATTTAACCAATAAGTAAAACTGAAAATTGAAAAATGAATGAAAACCGTAGTTTAACTGAAGTTGAGTGTGCGGTTGTAACAGCGCTTTCTGAAGAAGGGTGTACTTAAGTACAGTTGGTTCAGCGTTTTGGAGTATCTGAAGCGAACATTTGTCGTGTTCTACAGCGATTTAGAGACACCGGCAGCCACAATAGAAGGCATGGACAAAACCGTCGTCGAGTAACTGACAAAAAGCAAGACCGATATCTTCGTCTACTGGCAATAAGAACAAAATTCACAAACAGTACACAATTATGTCGTCATTTTAGGGAGCACTATAACTATCAAATTAGTCAAAGTACAGTTATAAGAAGACTTGCCGAAGATCAAATAAGACCATATAGGTCGGCAACTGGACCATTGCTAACCAGAGATCATAGACGACAGCGCTTAGCATTTGCGCTTGAATATGTTAATTGGCAAGCAGAAGATTGGGACGTATTGTTCTCGGACGAGTCCAGATTTTGACTATTTAGTAATGATACGACAAATATGGTTTACAGGAGACCAGGGGAAAGGTACGCACAATGCAATTTTATGAATACTGTAAGTTACGGTGGTGGATCTGTTATGGTATCGGGTGGCATTTCGTTAGAAAACCGAACGGAGTTAGTAATAATTGATCAAGGCAGACTAACAGGTCAGAGGTACGTAACAGATATCCTTGATCCACAAGTTGTGCCCTTTGCACTATTTGCGGGAGAGTAATTTATGTTTATGCATGATAATGCACGCCCACACATTGCAAGGATAGTTCAAAATTTTCTTCAAGAGGTGGGCGTTGAAGTAATGGATTGGCCAGCGCGGAGCCCTGATATTAACCCAATTGAACAATTTTGGGATATGATGGGCAGAAGAAAAAGAACTCTGCAACCATCTCCAGCAAATTTAAATGAGCTTGGAGAAAGAGTGAGAGCGATCTGGGATCAGTTCGCTCAAGAAGAGATCCGAGAACTGATTCTAAGTATGCCACACGTTGTCAGGCTGTCATTGCGGCAAGGGGGTGGAAATACCCGCTACTGATGTATAGGATCACTCTATTTAATATTTTTAGTAATTATTGTTAATTTGTTTTGTTAATAAAAGTTTCAAACATTGTGGTGTAAGTTTTTATATATGCTGCATTAGTATATGTTTACGGAAAACTCTAAAATTTCTCTAAAATTCAGATAAAAGGTGATTCAAAAAAGAAAATGTTCCCAACGAATAGCACTATCAAGCACTAATCTTACATGGATGTACATAGATTTTTAACATCCTATATATTGGTAGATTTTTTTAAAAGTGATTAGCCAGTTATTATCCAGATTGCCACCAATATGGTCTACATTAAAAAAAAAAACGCTAAAAATCTGACAAGGGGTTCAAAATATATTGAACATTAAAATTTAAGAAGAATTTCCATTATTCGCTAATTTTTAAGAGAAGCATAGAATAAAATTACAAGAAGCTAAAATACTGAACCAGCGATAATCATCACATAATAAACGTGGTATATGCAAGTATTTTTTTATTCGGCTGCAAAAGCACCCATTAGAAGATCATAGAAGTCATTTAAACGTGAGAAACTTGTATCCCAATCCTTGTAGTCTACTTTACAAAAAAAAAATAGATTTTATCAAATAAATCAAAAAACTGCTTATATCAGGTATACTACATGTTAGATACTTTCCCATTGATTTTCGAAGAAGAATTCACTAGTGACATAAAAATGGTTGATTCTATTTGAAAAATTGAGTTTACAGGTATTTGTGATGCCAAAGTTTGAACCAATTTTTTTGGACGCCGTGTACAATATTTCTAAGCATCAAGAATAATTCTTATTAGGGCCGTACTCAGACTTTAATACCTCAGGAAATAACTTTTATCTCTACAATAACTTCTACGGTATACTAATTTCTTTAATACCGTATATACAGGGTGAGTTTTTAAGACGGGATAGCTTGATTACTCCTATGTTTTTAAAGATATCAAAATTATTCAAACGGCGTTGTAAATGATACATCTGAGCCCAGTTTTTAAAAATATTTTGTCATATACCGTTTATACAGGGTGGTTCTGAACTAAATTTTTTTTGGAAATATGCATATATTTTTACATATTTAGATAAATAATAATCGAAGCTTTTCAAATATGTTTTATTTTTAACATTTAGTTAAGCTGTTTAAAAGATATTTTATTATTTCTTCGTAAAATAGGCTTTGTAGGAACTAAGGATATAAATTAAAGGTCAAATATAAGTTATTCGATTTTGCAAAAATATACAAAGTGTTCCATTAAAAAAAAAAACAACTTTGGCTGACTACATTTTTCTGAATTACCCTGTATATATAAAACTATTTTTAAATGTGCAACTTTTAGTCTATTTAGGAAGCCGGCTCACACTTTTTAGGACAAATAGTCTGAAAACCCTTAATCGAACAATTACACACTAAATGGACAGACTGTATATAAAACTTAGAGATTAGAAAATTGATGAAAAAATAAATAATAAATTAAAAATTTACAACTTTAAAATTTACTATTTTGCAGAAAAAAATGTATCGCTGATCAAAAAAGACTTTTTTCTAAAACTACAGAAAATAGATAAGAAAAATAAACAATAAAAAGAAATAGTCAATTTTTAATAACTTTTGAATAATAAAATTTCTCCCAAATCTACATTTTATTCCGAAGCGATTTTTGCAGTAGGCCAACAGTACCCAAATTCCCTATTTTTCTACCAGACAAATGAGAATTAGAAATAATCAGTAAGTAAATTCTATTGTTGCATGTCAAATTCAATGGGATTGTTAGAACATCAATCAGCTTCCTGACACATATGAATTTTTGTAGAAAATGAAAGTCTCAAGGTAAAAATATGTGTTTTTATAAAAAAAAGTCATTTCCATTCATAATCAAAAGTAATCTATAAACAAACACCAGCAGAAAAACGAGAAAACATATTTCCTCAAATAAAATCCTACTTTCAAATGTACACTGAACAACAATTAATCAATGTTAACGCTGTCAAGAAGAATATAAAATATGAGCTTTAACCCTATACGATACATACCCATATACACTTTAAAGCAAAAAAATTCTTTTCTAACCTTAGCAAAAAAAAATAAATATTAACTTTTCTCGTTTTTTGAGAAAACCGCAAATGATATATTGAAGCTCTATATTTTAGATATTCAAAACGTAAATAACTTTACTACACTAAAGTCAAAGCTATATATGTATTGCGGCTGAAGAAGAAGAAGATCAAAACAAACTTTCAATATTAATTTTACGTTTCGTTTCCGGACCGAACAAAGTAAATTATTGACGCTATTCGTCACAGTTGGTGCCGTTTTGCATTTACTCAGTTGACTAAACTTGAGTGTAGTTAAATATTACAGTAACAGCACACCCTTGCACAAATTGCGAACGTTAAATTTAAAACAAGCGCATTAAAGGAAACTAGAAATAGATTTTGTAATTAATGCACGGAAATTGAGTTACGCAACTTCCATATAAAATGAGTTTATATCCATTCGTAAAAGCGTCAATATCAGTCGTACACATTTGTGTTTTCGTGTAACTTCAGCATGCACCTATTCTGGCATTTTTACTTTATCGATTTTGGTACAGTTGGTGTTCATGCAGTTCATCCGTTCTGTCGAACCCTATGTTTAAATTTCATTTTCCGAATTTTTGGTGAAAAATAAATTTAATTTTTTGCAGACAAGTCTGTACATCACTTTTTCAATTCATTTTATTTACCCAACATACTTCAAATTAAACCGTTTTATTTCTTCCACAGTTTAGAAAAATTTAAATAGACATCGTATAAATTATTTATTGTTAACATGAAATTTTAATGGTAGTTATTTTTCGCATTCTGTTAAATCTATTTGGAATTTAATAATTGGTTTTTATCTACATATATAGAATTCTTGATTCTACTACTAACAATTAATATCTATAAAACAAAGTTTCAATTTCAGCCTTCTGATAGAAACTAAGCTTCTTTAACACATTTAATAAATTTCAATAATTCAATAATTCCAATAAAAAGTGTTGAAAACCTAAACCACACTGTCAGAAAACTAAAAATAAAATGAAATAAAAAGAGGAACAACTAGTGGTCACCAATACCTTACGGTTTTATTTCCCGTATTTAGGACGTAGGTCGTGAGCCGTCTTAGAACGTGTGTCGCAAGTAGTACGGTGCTAATTTGCTATTGGTGGAAATTTAATTCGATTGAATTTTCGAGACGGACAGCGGACATTATCCTTTCTCGTTTGATACACGTGGGTGTTTTAGCATTTTCTCTGAAGTGAAATTCTCACCAAAAACTATTTAATGTGGGCTTCACAATTTTCAATACAAATTGGCGTTTAGGTTTAATCTGGCTACATTCACCGTGAGTATTTGGGTTTCTTTCCTATTTGTTTTAATTCTGATTGCTACATATGCTTTTAGCACGTTGTGTTCGGCATCTTATGCTCGTTGTGTACGATACTGGGAAAACTCTCGAGGGTGCTCGAGTAGCTAATTAAGAACCTTCCCTATAAATAAACGACAACACCACGGTTCCGCAGTAATCAAGCCGCAGACCAACGGTGAATACCACGTCTACAGAGGTTGGCTATGTTGCATACTTACAGCGAGGGAGTCACTTGTGTGCTGATCTTCTCCGCACACCACCCCTAAGAGGAATCCCTGGGTCCATCTACCTTTCCGGAACTGTCGATACCGTCGCTAGCGGAATATTTTCATTCCCGGAACTACACTCGACGTTTACAGCTAAGTTTTAGTATTTAAATCACTTACTCATAAATAATCAAGCGTATGAAGCTCGAGTACAGATCTCTTCAACCGGAAGTTTGTTTAAATCAGCTCAATAAGGGCTGGGGTGCTTAATTTAGAGCGGTTGTCCTGTTGGTCAGTTTTATTTCTATCTTTACCCAGCAGGTGGCGCCTTGTTAGACCAGCAGTCAGATTTCTTATAGCTATTCAGGAATCCACGCAACTCCCCAACGAAGCCGGACGCTGCTGCTCTAACTACTATAATTATTTTTATCATCCACTAATTTAGTGCGCTACATCGAGCCAAATTCCCTTTAGTTTTCTTTCTAGGTTGTATCGCTAGAACCGTCGCTTCTTTTGATATTTTGTAAACTACAACCGTTACACTTCTTTGAGTTACCATACAGACGGTAATACGCCTCCTGAAACTCAATTAAGATTGTAAAACCATACCATGGAGTCGACATTGGGTCCGATCACAATCCTTTAGTTGCCATGATGAAATTAAAATTGAAAAGAACTTTACATACGAAAGTGATGAAATATGACTTGAGACAACTATAAAACGAAGAAACAATGCAGAAAGTAGAACAAGAATTAAAAAAGATATTAAAGACGTAATGAAGATCAAACAAGAAATAACAAGTACAGAAGACGAGGGGTTTATCGAGCCTCGCAGTTGTAGGCGAAACGTCGGCCTTTTATGTAACCTAAGACCGTTATCTTCAACCCTATCTCCAGCTAGAAGATTAAGAATTTAAAATGATAAACTACAACAAAATTAACCATTAAATTTTTGAAAGAAGAACACTTGGATGACTGATAACATATTAGATATAATGGACGACAAGAAAAATACAAAAACAAAGATGTGACGTAATATAAGCAGATATCTATAGAAAGAAGGCTATTAGAAAGCCAAAAATAAATGGTTTAAAGAACAGTGCAGAGAAATAGAAATATTGCAAGATAAACATGATGCTTTTAACCTTCATGAAAAGATTAAAGAAGGGGCAGGATATTTTACTAAAAAACCAGGACACCTAACAGACGATCATGGAAACCCTGTTGTGGGTATATATGATAAAAAGGGCATTGGATAATTTGTGTGAAAAAACCTTTAAATATGATAGACATAGTACCCATCATAGTAGACATAGTAGCTACAGGACCAGACAACTAACATGCAGAATTTCTTAAGATCATGAGCAACGCAGGCACAAAATGGGTCACCTCTATATTTACGATTCTGGTACAAGCACACACACCTGGTTAAAGTTCACTTTCATAACACTACCAAAAAAAGTCTACAGCAAAAAAATGATATGAATGCTCTAAGCCATTTGTGAAGAGTCTTTTTAAAAATTATCCATCAACAAATATACAAAAGATGTGAGGCACATATTTCTCGACTCCAGTTTGGATTCCGAGATGCGCTGGGTACGAGAGGTGCTCTCTTCGGTTTTCAAGTTCTATTTCAACGTTGCAGGAATGTTAATTGTGACACCAGAAAGCATTCAATAGAGTTAGAGTTAGATAAACTATTCTCGATATTGAAAGCCATTGGTCTAGATGACAAAGAATTATAAACTATATAACGATAAGTTTTTCGACATCTAGTGTCGACTCGTGAAAGCGTTCACGTACGTAAATGTTAGCAACTTTACCGACAGGTATGTAAGCAGTTACATAGTCGATTCTTCAATAATTATAGCTTTACATACCTGTCGGCAAAGTTGCTAATATATATATATATATATATATATACACAAGTATATTACTAATATTAAAAAACCACAAATATGTGGTTGTTAGTAAAAATGAAACACCACCTAAACAACTTCTACTAGTTGATCAACAACTAATAGTTAAAGTTAGAGTTATAGGTACTTATCTGGGTTCAAACATCAATAAGGAGTGGAAACACGCAGTTGAGGTAAAGCAGCGTTTTGAAAAAATCGAGAACTGCATTCACCAATATAAAGAACCTCTAAAGATCCGTGATTTATTACTAAAAACTAAGATTCATTTGCTACGTCCTCTTTCTTCCGAAGCATCTATGAGGAGGCTCGAGGCTTTCGAAGTATGGTGCTACCGGCGAATACTGAGAATCTCTTGGTATGGACACCAACGTAGAAGTCTTATGCAGAATCAGGAAAAAGTGCAAAATACTTACTGTAAAAAAGCGCAAGTTCGAATATCTATGCCACATTATAACAAATGACCAACCTTACGATACGCTGCAACTTATACTACAGAGTAAAGTATATGGAAGAAGAGCCCAAAGGAGAAGGAGGATTTCAGTTGCAGAATTTAAGAAAATGGTTTTCTATCAGCATTACAGGACTTTTCCGTGCGACAGCTGATAAACGGTAGTCATGCTGGTCGCCAAGATCCAGAACAAATAGAAGAAGAATAAAAGAAAGTAACGTATAATTGCAAATTAAGCATAATACCTACATTCACTATTACGCCCTATCGGAGCTCAACTGGCTACAGTAAAGTTGGTAAACTACCACGAAAACCCTTCAGGCATTGCTTCAACGACAGTTACAATAAATGAATACCGGGTTTAGCCTAGTAAATTGGTACATTATGGTTTGCAAAATATTGAGTTGTTCTGATTATTTGATATACTAGTGGTTATTTTTTATGATAAATTAAAAGTTTCCGACATTGACACGGTTTTGCGCATCACTCGGTATGAAAAAAAAACCTCAAACATTTTCACTTTCTTTTGTGATTTCCATGTGGCAAGGCCACACGTACGGTATGTTTCGGATGTTAGGTATTCGGTGCATACCGCTTTGTTTATCAAAATATCTTATATATTGCCTAGCATAAAACTAGAATCACCCAGTAATTTGAGGAATAAATTTTTACGATTTTTTTGCTTTAACAGTTGATTAACTGATTGTTGGAATAAGAAAAGTATTTGTTGTTTAAAGTCAATTGAAAGTAATGAAAATGAACAATTTCAATTAGATATACTAAGTAGTGAAACAAAAGAAAGTTTACGCCTGACAGTGATAATAGTAACAGAAACAACGAGACATCCTCTGGATCAGATTCAGGATCACCTTCTGGAGAAGATTGTCCAACTCTTTCATCAGTACGTGGAGAAATTTTTGGGGGCTGGCACATGTTTCCGTAAATGTTTTCTCATCTCATTCCAAACATGTTCAATTGAATTACAATCTAGACAGCGAAGAGACCAAACAAATCGCGTGATTTGAAATTCGTCAAGATACTCAATATGCCCCATGGGTTATCATGCATAAATGTTGTGTAGTTTCCAAGAATAACCATAAACGAAAAAGTATGATCTTCTAGAAC